>SJYA01001028.1:161240-306864 GCA_006410615.1 Neotragus moschatus | reverse complement strand
CATCCACAACTAAAGAAATCCAAAAAGGCAAAATTGTCTGAGGAAGCCTTACAAAGAGTTATGAAAAGCAAAGAAGGGAAAGGCAGAAGAGAAAAGGAAAGATATACCCATTTGAATCAGTTCAGTTCAGTGCAGTCACTCAGTCATGTCCGACTCTTTGCAACCCCATGAACTTTTGCGACCCTATGGACTGCATCATGCCAGGCTTCCCTGTCCATCACCAATTCCTGGCGTTCACCCAAACCCATGTCCATTGAGTCAGTGATGGCATCCAACCATCTCATTCTCTGTTGTCCCCTTCTCTTTCTGCCCTCAATCTTTCCCAGCATCAGGGTCTTTTCAAATGAGTCAGCTCTTCTCATCAGGTGGCCAAAGTACTGGAGTTTCAGCTTCAACATCAGACCTTCCAATGGACACCCAGAACTGATCTCCTTTAGGATGGACTGGTTGGATCTCCTTGAAGTCCAAGGGACTCTCAAGAGTCTTCTCCAACACCACAGTTCAAAAGCATCAATTCTTTGGCACTCAGCTTTCTTTACAGTCCAACTCTCACACCCATACATGACCACTGAAAAAACCATAGTCTTGACTAGATGGACCTTTGTTGGAAAAGTAATGTCTCTGCTTTTTACTATGATGTCTAAGTTGGTCAATAACTTTCTTTCCAAGGAGCAAGCGTCTTTTAATTTCATGGCTGCAATAACCATCTGCAGTGACTCTGGAGCCCAGAAAAATAAAGACAGCCACTGTCTGCACTGTTTCCTCATCTATTTCCAATGAAGTGATGGGACCAAATGCCATGATCTTAGTTTTCTAAATGTTGAGCTTAAAGCCAGCGTTTCAGTCTCCTCTCACTTTCATCAAGAGGCTCTTTAGTTCTTCCTCACTTTCTGACATAAGAGTGGTGTCATCTGCATATCTGAGGTTATTGATATTTCTCCTGGAAACCTTGATTCCATCTTGTGCTTCATCCAGCACAGCACTTCTCATGATGTATTCTGCATATAAGTTAAATAAACAGGGTGACAATATACAGCCTTGATGTACTCTTTTTCCTATTTGGAACCAGTCTGTTTCCCATTTGAATGAGGAGTTCCAAATAATAGCAAGGAGAGATAAGAAAGCCTTTCTCAGTGATCAATGCAAAGAAATAGATGATAATAACAGAATGGGAAAGACTAGAGATCTCTTCAAGAAAACTAGAGATACCAAGGGATCATTTCACGCAAAGATGGGCTCAAAAAAGGACAGAAATGGTATGGACTTAACAGAAGCAGAAGATATTAAGAAGAGGTGGCAAGAATACACAGAAGAACTGTACAAAAAAGAGCTTCATGACCCAGATAATCATTATGATGTGATCACTCACCTAGAGCCAGACATCCTAGAATGTGAAGTCAAGTGGGCCTTAGAAAGCATCACTACAAACAAAGCTAGTGGAGGTGATGGAATTTCAGTTGAGCTGTTTCAAATCCTGAAAAATGATGCTGTGAAAGTGCTGCATTCAATATGCCAGCAAATTGGTAAAACTCAGCAGTGGCCACAGGACTAGAAAAGGTCAATTTTCATTCCAATCCCAAGAAAAGCAATGCCAAATTTGCTTAAAATATTGCAGAGTTGCACTCATCTCACACACTAGCAAAGTAATGCTCAAAATTCTCCAAGCTAGTCTTCAGCAATATGTGAACTGTGAACTTCCAGATGTTCAAGCTGGATTTAGGAAACACAGAGCAATCAGAGATCAAATTGCCAACATCTTCAATCATGNAATCCCAAGAAAAGCAATGCCAAATTTGCTTAAAATATTGCAGAGTTGCACTCATCTCACACACTAGCAAAGTAATGCTCAAAATTCTCCAAGCTAGTCTTCAGCAATATGTGAACTGTGAACTTCCAGATGTTCAAGCTGGATTTAGGAAACACAGAGAAATCAGAGATCAAATTGCCAACATCTTCAATCATGGAAAAACTGAAAGAGTTCCAGAAAAACATCTACTTCTCTTTTACTGAGTATGCCAAAGCCTTTGACTGTGTGGATCACAACAAACTCTGGAAAATTCATAAAGAGATGGGAATACCATACTACCTGACTTGCCTCCTGAGAAATCTGTATGCAGGTCAGGAAGCAATGGTTAGAACTGGAAATCAAACAACAGACTGGTCCCAAATAGGAAAAGGAGTATGTCAGTTCAGTTCAGTCACTCAGTCNATAAGGCTTTTATTTTTCAATTTGTTAATGTGGTGAATTACATTGATTGATTTGCGGATATTGAAGAATCTTTGCATCTCTGGGATAAAGCCCACTTGGTCATGGTGTATGATCTTTTTAATGTGTTGTTGGATTCTGATTGCTAGAATTTTCTTGAGGATTTTTGCATTTATATTCCTCAGTCTATGTTCGATGCAGGATACAGGATGCTTGGGGCTGGTGCGTGGGGATGAGCCAGAGAGATAATATGGGGTGGGAGGTGGGAAGGAGTTCAAGATTGGGAACTCATGTACACCTGTGACATACATTCATGTCAATGTATGGCAAAACCAATACAGTAATGTAAAGTAAAATGAAGTAAAAAAAAAATTAGCAAGGAAATACAAATTTTAATTGATACAATGGACTAGTTAGACCTAATTGATATCTATAGGACATTTCACCCTAAAACAGTGAATTTCGCCTTTTTCTCAAGTGCACACAGAACCTTCTCTAAGATAGATCACATCCTGGACCATAAATCTAGCCTTAGTAAATTCAAAAAATTGAAATCATCTCAAGCATCTTTTCTGATCACAATACGGTAAGATTAGATGTCAATGACAGGAAAAAAGCTATGAAAAATACATACATGTGGAGGATAAACAACACTTCCTAATAACCAACAAATCACAGAATAAATCAAAAAAGAAATCAAAATATGCATAGAAACAAATTAAAATGAAAACACAACAACTCAAAACCTATGGGATTCAGTAAAAGCAGTGCTAAGGGGAAGATTCATAGCAATACAAGCCTACCTCAAGAAACAGGAAAGAAACCAAATAAATAACCCAACTCTACACCTAAAGGAACTAGAAAAGGAAGAAATGGAGAACCCCAGTGTTAGTAGTAGAAAAGAAATCATAAAAATTAAGGCAGAAATAAATGCAAAAAAAAAAANGAAGATTCATAGCAATACAAGCCTACCTCAAGAAACAGGAAAGAAACCAAATAAATAACCCAACTCTACACCTAAAGGAACTAGAAAAGGAAGAAATGGAGAACCCCAGTGTTAGTAGTAGAAAAGAAATCATAAAAATTAAGGCAGAAATAAATGCAAAAAAAAAAAAGAGAGAGAGAGACCATAGCAAAAATCAACAAAGTTAAAAGCTGGTTCTTTGAGAAAATAAATAAAATAGACCAATTGTTAGCCAGACTTATCAAGAAACAAAGGGAGAAGAATCAAATCCACAAAATTAGAAATGAAATTGGAGAAATCACAACAGACAACACAGAAATACAAAAGATCATTAGAAACTACTATCAGCAACTATATGCCAATAAAATGGACAACTTGGAAGAAATGGACAAATTTTTAGAAAAGTATAACTTTCCAAAACTGAACCAGGAAGAAATAGAAAATCTTAACAGATCAAGCACAGAAATTGAAACTGTAATCAGAAATCTTCCAACAAACAAAAGTCCAGGACCAGATGGCTAACACCTATCCTACTCAGATGACATCATCCTCTACATAGAAAACCTTAAAGACTCCACCAGAAAATTACTAGTGGTAATCAATGAATATAGTAAAGTTTCAGGATATAAAGTTAGCACACAGAAATCCCTTGTATTCCTATACACTAACAATGAGAAAACAGAGAAATTAAGTAAACAATCCCATTCACCATTGCAAAGAAAAGAATAAAATACTTAGGAATAAATCTACCTAAAGAAACAAAATACCTATATATAGAAAACTATAAAACACTGATGAAAGAAATTAAACATGACACAAATAGATGAGGAAATATACCATGTTCATGGATTGGAAGAATCAACATAGTCAAAATGAGTATACTACTCAAAGCAATCTATAGATTCAAAGCAATCCCTATCAAGCTACCAATGGTATTTTTCAGAGAATTAGAACAAACAATTTCACAATTTGTATGGAATTGTAAATAACCTTGAATAGCCAAAGCAATCTTGAGAAAGAAGAATGGAACTGGTGGAATCAACCTGCCTGACTTCAGTCTCTACTACAAAGCCACAGTCATCAAGACAGTATGGTACTGGCACAAAGACAGAAACATAAATCAATGGAACAAAATAGAAAGCCCACAGATAAATCCACACACCTATGGACACTTTATCTTTAACAAAGGAGGCAAGAATATACAATGGAGAAAAGACAATCTGTTTAACAAGTGGTGCTGGGAAAACTGGTCAACCACTTGTAAAAGAATGAAACTAGAACACTTTCTAACCCCATACACAAAAATAAATTCAAAATGGATTAAAGATCTAAATGAAAGACCAGAAACCATAAAACTCCTAGAGGAAAACATAGACACAACACTCTCTGACATAAATCTTAGTGGGATCCTCTATGAACCACCTCCCAGAGTAATGGAAATAAAAGCAAAAATAAACAAATGGGGCCTAATTAAACTTAAAAGTCTTTTGCACAACAAAGGCAACTATAAGCAAGGTGAAAAGATGGCCTTCAGAATGGGAGGAAATAATAGGAAATGAAGCAAATGACAAAGAATTAATCTCAAAAATATACAAGCAACTCCTGCAGCTCAATTCCAGAAAAATAAATGACTCAATCAAAAAATGAGCCAAAGAACTAAACAGAAATTTCTTCAAAGAAGACATACAAATGGCTAACAAACATGAAACGATGTTCAACATCACTCATTATCAGAGAAATGCAAATCCAAACCACAGTGATATACCATCTCATGCCGGTCAGAATGGCTGCTATCAAAAAGTCTACAAATAATCAGTGCTGGAATGGGTGCAGAGGAAAACGCAACCCTCTTACACTGTTGGTGGGAATGCAAACTAGTACAACCACTATGGAGAACAGTGTGGAGATTCCTTAAAAAGCTGGAAATAGAACTTCCATATGACCCAGCAATCCCACTGCTGGGCATACACACTGAGGAAACCAGAACTGAAAGAGATTTGTGTACCCTAATGTTCATCGCAGCACTGTTTACAATAGCCAGGACATGGAAGCAGCCTAGACGTCCATTGGCAGACTAATGGATAAGAAAGTTGTGGTACATATACACAATGGAATATTACTCAGCTATTAAAAAATGCGTTTGAATCAGTTCTAATGACGTGAACGATACTGGGGCCTATTATACAGAGCCAAGTAAANAGGACATGGAAGCAGCCTAGACGTCCATTGGCAGACTAATGGATAAGAAAGTTGTGGTACATATACACAATGGAATATTACTCAGCTATTAAAAAATGCGTTTGAATCAGTTCTAATGACGTGAACGATACTGGGGCCTATTATACAGAGCCAAGTAAATCAGAAAGAAAAATATCAGTGCAGTATATTAACACATGCATATGGAATTTAGAAAGATGGTAACAATGATCCTATATGCGAGATAGCAAAAGAGACACAGATGTAAAGAACAGTCTGTTGGACTCTGTGGGAGAAGGCAAAGGTGGGATGATTTGACAGAATAGCATTGAAACATGTATATTATCATATGTGAAATAGATCACCAGTCCAGGTTTGATACATGAGGCAGGGAGTGCTGGTGCACTGGGATGACACTGAGAGATGGGATGGGGAGGGAGGTGGGGGGAAGGGTCAGGATGGGGAACACATGCACACCCATGGCTGATTCATGTGAATGAATGGGGAAAACCACCACAATATTATAAAGTATTAGCCTCCAATTAAAAAAAGAACAAAACCCTCTTCCTCAATCATTTTATCAGTTATTAGTTTTCAGTAAAGGAAATAAGAGCCAAATCATTCCCAAATAAATTTTACTATTTAAATAAAGTTATGAAAAAACTTGATATAATATATACTGTTACACAATATAGGATAGTTTGATGGTTTTATACTTGTTAATTACCTGGGATATACATTTTCTACATGTATCCCTGGACATATAGCCAATCAATGACACATGAAGAAAGCTAGAAGCTAAGAGGAGAGAAGTTTTAAATGGTAAAAGTCCTAAGAAACAGATCTGTATTACCTGGGAAGAAGTAGGTTGATAGGGGATGTTATGGCTAACTAATTATTTTTTCTCTCTGCATATTTTAATATTAGAAATCAAAGCAAGTAATATTACTTTCTGGTACTTTCTCAATGGCTGATTTTTTTTTAAAGCTTGTACTATCTGTCCTCTATATATTTCTTACCAGGTTTCTCTCCCCAAATTCACATTATTTTTGTAAAGTCTTCTTCCAGCATTCCCTAAAATGCTTTATATATTCTCCTTTTTACTCTTCTGTTCAGTAGGAAACTAGAATTTCACAAATGAAAATTGAGTAATAGGCTAAAGATAGTTATTCTAGAATTTCCTATTATGCATTTTCCCCCTCCATATTCCTTATAAGTGGAGTTTGGAACTAATCAGACAGATGAGGTATTAGTTAACAAACATTTATAAAGACTACTTTATTCACTCTGAATGAAAATATTTGATGGCAGGGGGAGAAGTAGGAAAACTGATAGAAGAAAAATACAAAAGAAACAAGATTATTGTTACACATAGCATCTTTGCACCCTGATCTCACTTCTGCCAAGACCTAAATCTCATCACCAGTGTAATAGTGGCTGAATGTTTCACTTCCATGTTTTTTAGTCTTTTCCCACATGACTTTGTTTTAATAATGAAAACATTAGAAATATATTAGGAAGATTAGACTAAAAATGTATATGTGCTTTAACATCCTCTACTTGAGCATCATGAAGGGAATTATTTCATTTTTTGAGGATCCCAAATGAATTGCAGAAGAATCTTAATATGGAGTAGAACAGAAACTACTTACATGCTTGAAAGCCTCTTTGATAACAACAACCAAGAAACATGCACTCTTGTGCACATCAGTAACAGATAAGAAAGACAGTTGTTGGGCTGGCCTCCTCTCTCACTGAAATGAACTGCCAAGGGAGGGACTCTCCTGCAGATGTTTCCTACTGCTCAGGTGGGAAGTCGAGCGTGCAGGCATCACAGTAGGCACTACAGTAAATCAGATAACATCTCTTCTGGAAGAAAGCCAAACTGCTCTTAGAAATATTACGAGCAGCTCCCTGGTAGCTCAGGGAGCAGGGATCCATTTCAATCATTCCTAGGAACATCCTTCAAAGACAGTTTTTTTTTTTTTTTCTTTAGCAGGAGGGGCTGGGTGTTGGAGGAACATCCTGCTGAAGTTGTAATGGAAAAAATAAATGCCTCATTCCTCCAGACTCTGATGCTGCTGGAAAACTGATTCTTGACCTCAATTCACACAGTGGTTTGTACTGACTTCCACTTTCTTCCCTGCCTCTTCTTGCAAAGCAAATAATCCAAAAATTTGTAGTAGGATGAAGAAAGATGTTTATAAATTAGAGCAAGATTTCGGGATAAGCCACAGAGTGCTGTGCTGTGCTTAGTTGCATTTGACTCTTTGTGACCCCATGGACTGTAGCTTGCCAGGCACCTCTGTCCATGGGGATTCTCCAGGCAAGAATACTGGAGTGAGTTGCCATGCCCTCCTGCAAGGGATCTTCCCAACCAGCGATCAAACCCAGTTCTCCAGCATAACAGGAAGATTCTTTGCCATCTGTGCCCACCAGAGAAGCCCAAGAATACTGGAATAAGTAACCTATCCTTTCTCCAGGGGATCTTCCCAATCCAGGATTCAAACCAACGTCTCCTGTACTACAGGCAAATTCTTTACCACCTGAGCTACAAGGGAAGCCCAGAGCCACAGAGTAGTATTCATCAAATAGAAACAAAGGTCTGTGGGGCAGAATGGAATCTTAGTAACCTATATGAGTGAACAATCTATCTTGTTGACATTGGTGGGTAAAAGGGAAAATCTGGAGCAAATTATTAGTTACATCGTTCTTTAAAAAGAAATTCATTCTTTAGCTACCAAAATTTTTAAATCAAAGTATTGCATGGCCCAAATTCTAAATAGCAAAAGGTAATACTGTTTGCTCAACAGAAAGCCTTCAACTTCCCAATAGCAATCTGACCAAGTTTGGTTCCCACTTATCTTTAAGTAGTGATGTGCTAGGTATAAACACAAAAATGTGATTATCATTCAACCTTTGCATAAAACCCTGCTAATATACTTTCTTCTTATTGTTGTTTAGTCGCTAAGTTGTGTCCAACTCTTTGGGACTCTGTGGACTGTTGCCTGCCAGGCTCCTCTGTTTATGGGATTTCCCAAGAAAGAATACAGGAGTGGATTGTCATTTCCTTCTCCAGGTTGCATAGTTTTGTTGAAAAATTATGGGATTTATTGGCTGACAAGTTTGGATTGGAGTCCTATCCCCACTATCAATTAACAATGAGAATGTGGGTAAGAGTTTTCAAGCGAAGGGTGTCCCTATACATTAGAGACTGTACTTCTTTGCAGGCTTCCCTGGTAGCTAAGCTTGTAAAGAATCCGCCTGCAATGAGGGAGACCGGAGTTTGATCCCTGGGTTGGGAAGATCCCCTGGAGGAGGGCATGGCCACCCACTTCAGTATTCTTGCCTGGAGAATCCCAATGGACAGAGGAGCCTGGCTGGCTGCAATCCTTTGGGTAACAAAGACTCGGACGTGACTAAGCACAGCACAGCCCTTCTCCTTTGCAGTGTTATGAATCTTTCATCAGTTCAGTTCAGTTCAGTCACTCAGTTGTGTCCAACTCTTTGCAACCCCATGAATCGCAGCACGCCAGGCCTCCCTGTCCATCACCATCTCCCGGAATTCACTCAAACTCACGTCCATCAAGTCGGTGATGCCATCCAGCCATCTCATCCTCTGTCATCCCCTTCTCATCCTGGCCCCAATCCCTCCCAGCATCAGAGTCTTTTCCAACGAGTCAACTTTTCGCATGAGGTGGCCAAAATACTGGAGTTTCAGCTTTAGCATCATTCCTTCCAAAGAACACCCAGGGCTGATCTTTAGAATGGACTGGTTGGATCTCCTTTCAGTCCAAGGGACTCTCAGGAGTCTTCTCCAACACCACACTTCAAAAGCATCAATTCTTCAGCGCTCAGCTTTCTTTACAGTCCGACTCTCACATCCATATATGACCACTGGAAAATAAGATAGTGCAAAAATCCTTGATTAATTTCCTATCACTTCTATAACAAATGATCACAAATTAGTGCTTTAAAACAACACACACTTATTGTCTTACAGTTCTGGATATCAGACATCAAAAATCAGTCTTACAGAGTTAATATCAAGGGGTCTTCAGAGATGTTTCATCTGGCACCTCCAGGACAGAACTGATCCTTGCCTCTTTCAGCTTTTACAGTATGTCATCTGTCATTTGCCATTGTTTGGTTTGTGTTTGCACCATTCCAACATTTGCTTCCTTCACTGTATTGCCTGCTCCCCTCTCTAGTCTTTGTTTTCTACTTACAAGAACTTTGTTACTGCCTTGTACCCAATAAGATAATCAATCCACCTCAAGATCATTAACTTAATCACATCTACAAAATCCATTTTTCCATATGAGCAACATATTCACAGGCTAAATGAGTAAAAATGTAGACAACTTTTAGGGATTATTATTCAGCCTATTACAGGTACTTAATATAGGTAAATGGCACAAATAGGCATGCAACCAATTTCAGCTCTTGTATCTTCTTCTAATGAATGTAGACTTAATTTTTCTTTTCTCCAGTTTCTATTACCATGAACACTTTTCTCATAAACTCAAAAAAAAAAAAAAATACTGTAGGATCCTATAAGAGTATGTTGGAAAAACTTTAAAAACCACATGAAGGCACAAGTCATATATTTGTGTTGTGTATTTATTCCCTTCTTTGGTGAGTCTTTAGGTTTGGTAGTTTCCATGTATCTGAGTTATGTTTGGAAAGCATCTGGAAGAAAACCAAATTATGTGTGTAATCAGTTATAAGTGTAGAACCATCATAAATGAAGAAGAATTTTTTCACTCAGTGGGTTCTGAAACTAGTTATAGAAAAATTACTTGGATTTTGAGAATGAGAAAGTCATTTTAATTTTTAGAGTTTGTGAAAATCCAGGCCTTGTGATATGAGGGAGTTGAAACTGCTAGGTATTTTAAGCCTCTGATTTAATATTCTTTCAAATTGCACTGACATCATAATCATTTATCTTCAACAAAAGCAGAGGGAGGCTAAAATAGTTTCAGTTTCACTCTGTTTTAATGGTAAATTCCTATCCTTTTGCTGATGTCTGCAATAAAGTGATCATTCATACTGCCATCACATGAAATGAGCCAACTAAATCAAAATATTTTTCATATGGGAGTAGCCTGGGGAAGTGAGAGAAACAGCATGCTGGACTTCTCATGCTGGTATATTTTTGGATGGCCTTCTTTAAGGATCAATTTAAAGCTTACTGCTACACAGAGCTTTCTTCAATGAAACAGAAAAATATGCAGAACCCAACACATACTTAACAAAAGTAGTCAGTTGATTATACCTGATGACTTTACAAAACCTAGAGTTTATTCTCCATAGTATAATTGCTACCAGTAACAGTAGTTATGGGACTGAAGCATGATTCACTAAGTGACTCATTCATTATTTCATCAAAAGATCTTTGACAAACCTATGATTTTTTCATTCACCTTGTTACTGAATCATTTTTTCACCTCAACAATTTGTATACTCATTAATTCGCTCATTCAACAAAACTGCATTGGATGCCTTTGCTCTGCTCTCCTTGTATTGGGTACTTAGATATGCACAGATAAATCAAATAAATGCAAGCTCTAGTGATCCACTTCTTGGCCCATTCTTCATTTAGAAGACTGAGAAGAAGACAGAAGCTGAAGTAGAATGTTTTGGTCGATGATACACTGATGATGACAAATTTAGGCATGTAAATTGTGAAAACAGAGTAGTTTTATTACTGGGGATCTGACTTCAGACCATCCAAATGTGTAGAACCGCAGCCCCAGTTATTGCATCTGTTTTGACCAGTTCAAGCTTGGTGGAGAATTTGTTCTCTAAATCTGTGTCGCATGTATCAATCTGTGATTAGTGACTAATTATGTCCTAGCCCCAGAATAATATTGCCTTGTAAGCTAACTTGTTTTTATCTTGGTTAGCATCACTGTGGAAGACACTGCATGATACTGTCTCATAGTTCACAGGCTGAGAGAGAGTGAAGCTGAAATCTAATTTGAAAACAAGAGTGGATGAACTTCTCTGGGATACTGAACAAAGTTGGAGTAACCATCACCAAAATAAAAGGCTCTGGTTCTGTGTTCTAAGTCAGTCTTCACCAAAACAATCTAGCAAAGAAAACTTGGCCTTTGTAAAACTGACCTTTCTAATCGGGGCACCACTGGTATTTTTGAGATCTGATTTGCTCTGATCACAACCTTTCTACCTCTATGTCTAGAGTCCTTCTGCTATTACTTAATCCAAAAATTAGTTTATGAAATCTTTTTATTCATCTGATATTTTACTTTTCCTTACCCTATTCCTATCTCCACAAGCCTATTTTTTCTTGGTTCTCGTTCTTCCAGGATTTCCTAAGGAAGGGTAACTAATAACATGATTTTTGAGTAGTTGGTTTATCATTCTCTTTCCTTCCCTTTACCTACACATGGTGACCTAAAAATCTATTAGAGTCAACAGAATTAATTTTATGTTTTTCTCTCTTCCACTTCTGTGGCCTTAATGTTAAATTGATGAACCTGTGGATGGACTGAGAATCTTTATAATATCTGGTCATAATACCTCTATGACAACGGACCATTGGTGAATATTACAGAGTTCCTAGTCTTCTAGAGACTCTGAACACCTAAGGCTCGAGTGCTTCCCCACCCATTTTATTCCTCAGCTCTTCTCACTTGCAGAAAATACTTGAACATCTATGTGAACCTATCAGTGGCCTTTAACAATGGGGTGAGATAAACGTATGTTCCTGAGGCTGAGAAGTTCCAGTTTTAGCTTTATAAATAAAAAGTAGACAGGGACACTAGGAAAGGAAATAAACACTTCAAACAAAACAAAAGAAACAAAAATTGAGTAAGTAAGATAAGAATATTGTATTGATGAAAAATAAACAGCGTTTGCTGCTAAGTTGCTTTAGTCGTGTCCAACTCTGTGTGACCCTGTAGATGGCAGCCCACCAGGCTCCTCCGTCCCTGGGATTCTCCAGGCAAGAACACTGGAGTGGGTTGCCATTTCCTTCTCCAATGTGTGAAAGTGAAAAGTGAAAGTGAAGTCTCTCAGTCCTGTCTGACTCTTAATGACCCCATGGACTGCAGCCCACCAGGCTCCCCCATCCATGGGATTTTCCAGGCAAGAGTACCAGCGTGGGGTGCCATTGCCTGCTCTGAAATAGCATTAGAGGTATTTCTAAATATTTCACATGTGCTGTATAAACAAAATTAATCCCTCTAATAATTTTATAAAATAGATATTATATTTCCATTCTAATAATCACACAGGTTCTGTCCAAGGTCACATGGCAAGTGTGTGGTAAGATTAGGATCCAGGTACTTGACTCTGAACACCATGTTATAAACCATTTAGTAATGTTTTATAACTCGCACAGAGTTGGACACTACTGAAGCGACTTAGCAGCAAATGCTATTTATTTTTCATCAATACAATATTCTTAAGTACTCAATTTTTATTTCTTTTGTTTATAGCAATAGAGAGAGGAAGTGGGATAACTATGACTTCATAGCAATATTTAATGTGAGATCGAGTATCTGTGTGGGTTCTGAAAAGGTCAGTTATAGAAGAATGGGTACTGGCATAAATTCTGCTGCTATATTTTTGATATAATATAGTTTCAAATATTTAAATATCTGATTTAGAAAACTCAAAAATGAATGTTTGACTTCCAAGTATCTTGGTTTTGAGCTTTGACATCACCCTGACTTTGGGAGATATGATAATGAGATCATTCATTCCATTTGAAAAGCTAATATTAGATTATGGAGACCTACCTGAACATTAAGTATCTCAAGTTTGGTATATTTCTTTTGATCAATTCTAGCTTTAAAATCATTGTCTTTTACATCTGAACAAATATATTTATCTAGAAAAGACTGTAGAGATTTTTAAATGAGATAAGAGATAGCAACAAATTGAAAGAAATATTTACCAAAGAAATAAATATTTACTAAAGTATTTCTCTGCAAACTCATGTGTGTGTGTGTGTGTGTGTGTGTGTGCACACGAGTGCATATGTGTACCAGTTATTTGGAGCAATTGTTTAAGTTTTGGTTCCACTTTGGAAGCTAAGGAATGTGTTGAGTTTTGGAATTCCTTTGATGTGGAAGGAGTCCATTTTCTGAGGACTGCTGATGAAGGACAAACATTCTGCCCAGAAAGAACATAAGGAGGACTTCCATTTTCAGTTTAAGTGACTCTTGATAGAAGCAACCAAGTGCAATGTTTTCTGTGAATGTGACAAGAGCTTCTTAGGTCAAGACATAAGTAGTCGACACAAATTTCACTTTAATTCATTTTAATGCATTTTAGCAGGGCACATAAGTTGCTAGTCTTCAGTGTTTTCTGCACTGGGATCTCAGGTACTGCTTTTCTTCCTTTGTATTCTAATTGTACTTTTTAGCAAAAAAAAAAAAAAGTCTGTGTCATGGGAATACCATGAAACAGAAACTGTGTTACAATCATTTTTCTGTTATTGGCACTTATTGGCATCTGGTGATCAATGGGAAGATGAATGAGTAAATAGATGGCCAAATGAATAATACATTCATAAAATTTTGTTTAGATTTGGAGTGAAATCAATATTTTATGAGTTTTAGCTGCCCCCAAATTTTCTGTCCTTGTTTTAAAAGATTAATTTTATTAATGTAATTTATACATATTGAGAGAGGAAAAAAATTAAATGTTATATTTGATAGATGATCAAAATAGGAGACAAAGAAATTCAGTAATTTAGAGCCAGTGTGAAGATACTTGTGGTAGATTGTAGTGAATCTAGTCAGAGAAACATTGAAATGGGGTTCTATTGTTGTTATTCCTTTTATTGTTTCTTTATTTTCTTCTATTTTATTTATTTTATTTTAATATTCTATCACTTTCCTACTCAAAACTTTCTAATGGCTTCTCATTGGTCAATAATAAGATCCCAACTCTTTAACTTGGCTTAGAAAGCCATGCTTCACCTGGTCCCTGTCCACAGTGATGGCCCTACCTTATTCTGTATCCTACTGTTCTCCCTGTTCTGTCCTCAGGACTTCACACATGCTCTCACTGGAATTCTCCTCCTTTATTTTCATTTGGTTGGATCCTTACCCATCTTCAGGTCTTAATTTAATTAATTCCTCAGAGAGGCTGTTCTTGAACACTTTCCAAGTAAATCCCCCAGTCACTCAGTATGATATCATCTTGTCTTAATTCTCTGCTTAAATCTTAAGCATGTTGGAAATGCCACATGTTCACATCCTAGCTGAGCCTGTCTGAGCCTTAGCCATCTCAGTCCTGACAGGAGGTATGTAGGTAAAGAAGTTGTCTTAAAATCATATTCTTCAGCCTCAGCTCTTCTATCTCTCAGGCATTCAAGTTACCCCCTGGAGCAAAGACGCTTATTCTTTGGAAGAAAAGTTATGACCAACCTAGATAGCATATTGAAAAGCAGAGACATTACTTTGCCAACAAAGGTCCGTCTAGTCAAGGCTATGGTTCTTCCAGTGGTCATGTATGGATGTGAGAGTTGGACTGTGAAGAAAGCTGAGCACTGAAGAATTGATGATTTTGAATTATGGTGTTGGAGAAGACTCTTGAGAGTCCCTTGGACTGCAAAGAGATCCAACCTGTCCATTCTGAAGGAGATCAGCGCTGGGATTTCTTTGGAAGGAATGATGCTAAAGCTGAAACTCCAGTACTTTGGCCACCTCATGCAATGAGTTGACTCATTGGAAAAGACTCTGATGCTGGGAGGGATTGGGGGCAGGATGAGAAGGGGATGACAGAGGATGAGATGGCTGGATGGCATCACTGACTCGATGGACGTGAGTCTGAGTGAACTCCGGGAGATGGTGAAGGACAGGGAGGCCTGGTGTGCTGCAATTCATGGGGTTGCAAAGAGCTGGACACGACTGAGTGACGGAACTGAACTGAACTGAACCCTCCTTCCAAAACATCAGTTCCATAATGGTGTGAATTGTTTTTGTGCCAAATGTGTTGTTCATATCAGTGCTTGGCACGTAGTGTTCCATAAGCGTTTGCTAAATAAATATGTTTACTAATTTGTTAAGTGAGATGAAGAGTTTTACATGTTTAATATTGTCAAACCCGCTTGATGATGCTGTATAACACTATGCCCATTTTACAGATGAATAAATTGAATTAGAAGGATTAGCTAGCTTTCCCAAGTTGCAGAGGTAGTAAATCATAAAGTTAAAATATGAACTGATTTAATTTGAGATCTTTTGTCACAGTCTTACAAAATAAGTTGTTGGATTAACCTGCTCTTCAAATATACCTTCAAGTTTAAAAGGTTATAGTACAGGTCTTAAGAGCACAGAATTTGGAGCTAGACTGTCGTGGTACAAAACTCCTTCACATTTTAGTTGTGTAACGCTGCCTCAGGTTCGAATGTCTAAAATAAGAATTATAATTCTGTCTAATATCCTGGATTGTTTGAACATTGAATAAGTGAGTATATCTAAAGCATTTATACCAGTGCTTTGTATATGATACATGTTATGTTAAGTACTATCTAGGGCTTCCCAGGTGGTGCCAGTGGTAAAGAATCCACCTGTCAATGCAGGAGCTGCAGGAGACATAGGTTGAGTCCCTGGGTTGGGAAGATCCCCTGGAGGAGGACATAGGAACCCACTCAATATTCTTGCATGGACAGTCCTATGGACAGAGGACCCTGGTGGGTTACAGTTCATGGGGTCACAAAGAGTTGGACATGACTGAGCATGTATGCATTCAAGGACTTATCTATTGATTATGGTCATTGTTTCATTATGATTATACTGTATGATGTTTAAGGAAGATTCAATATCTCCCTAATAACTAGATATTATTAATAAACATTTTGCCAACATTTTTATTTAAAACATTTGTCAAAAGGTAGGTCAACACATGTATCCATGTTATGAAGTGAATAATTGCAAGTATGAGTGGAAGTTTTCTATTTTCTGAAACATGTAGTCTAAGTGAGTCTTGTGAATTTTTGTTGCTCTTATTATTTTAATAGAAAAAGTTCTCTCTGAAATCAAAGGTTATATAATTTAGGTCTGGAGATTACCTTGGAAATGATGTTACTTAAGTCTCTCATGTTTTATGTAAGGACATGGATGACAACAGAGGTGCATGTTCCCATTTAAAGTCATACAAGCAATTAATACCTGAGCCAGAGTAGGAGGCAAGGTGGCCTGAGTCCTTTCTGGTGCTTTCCAGCCTCTCCATGCCTCTGCAGTGCCAAAGTGCCATTGTTGATGGGGAAACTTGTTTTTTTTTCTTTTTCAGTTAACTAGTTATCACCATGTGTGCAACACCTGCTGAGTACTCTAGGCAGGATGAGAACTCAAGTGTTCACCAAAAGCCCTACATTTGACTCTCTGTCAGTAAAAATGACAATAATGATTCCATAGCAAGGTTGGGAAACACTTGATTCTTCTAGGTTAATCTCAGGTTATGAGAAGCAGCCCATACTTAGGAGAAATTAAGGATGTTGAAGGATATGAGAGATTTTAGAGAGTGTGCCTCTCGGATGCCTCTGAAACTGTAATTAGTGGCTTGACGCTACTGGCCACAGCAGTCTGGGCCTTCCTACAGCAAGCAGCTGTCTTCCTTTTTTAGGAAGAGCTATATAAGGCATGCAAACCACATGGATTTCCTTTGAAGCAGCTAGAACTTTTGTCAGTATCATCTTTTATCTCTCTCTTTTCCTTCAGACCCTCTGAGAAGAGATCTTATCAAAGAGAGAATCAAAGGAAGCTTCTAGTGTTACCATTTCCCAGACAACTTTCCGGAATTCTTAAACAGAGAGCCAGATTCTTGATAGTCATGATGTGGTTGGTATTGGTGTTTTTCCCCCAATCCTTTCTACATAAGGTCTTCAGGCTGTGTGGACAAAAGCCAAACAGGGCTTCCACATTTGCCCTATGATTTCAGGATCCATGTTATCCTTTTTGTTAGTGTCTAAGTCATGTCCAATTCTTTTGCAACCCCAGGGACTGTAGCCTGCCAGGCTCCTCTGTCCATGGGATTTTCTAGACAAGAATACTGGAGTGGGTTGCCACTTTCTTCTCCAGGAGAAGCCTATACACACACACACACACACACACACACACACACATATATATAGGTTTGTGTTTTGTTGTTGAAAACACAAATCAACTTACAGATGGACTTCAGTTGAAGTTCTTGGTTGTATTAAAAAGAAAACCATTCTGGTTAATTTAAGAAGAAAGATACTGGAGATATATATATATATATATATATATACCTAAGTACTATACTTGCTTCCCTGGTGGCTCAGTGGTAAAGAATCACCTGCTAACGCAGGAGACATGGGCTCAATACCAAAGTCAGGCATGGCAACCCACTCCAGTATTCTTGCCTAGATAGTTTCAGGGACAGAGGAACCTGGTGGGCTATGGTCCATGGTGGCTCAGAGAGTCAGACACGACTGACGTGACAGAATGCACATATGCATATATGTCAATAAGGTTTCATCTTTTATCTCTCTCCCTCTTTTCTTTCAGATTCTCTGAAAAGAGATTATATATAGATGGAAATAGATTATAAAAATGTATAAGGTAAGGTAAGGTGAAGTTGCTCAGTCGTGTCTGACTCTTTGCCATCCCCAGACTGTAGCCTACCAGGCTCTTCCATCCATGGGATTTTCCAGGCAAAAGTACTGGAGTGGGTTGCCATTTCCTTCTCCAGAGGATCTTCCTGATCCAGGGATTGAACCCAGGTCTCCAGCATTGTAGGCAGACGCTTTACCATATGAGCCACCAGAGAAAGGAGAGTACACACACACACACACACACACACACACACACACACACTCCTTCTTTCCTAAGGCATATTTGAGTAAACACAGGGCATTCCAACGGACAATCAACCTCTCTCTGTTTTCAGCAGAATTCCAAAATCATTCAGTTTTTATATAAGAACTTCCGAATTTCTTGAAGTTACTTTGAAAGACTGAATCACCCTTTAATTATAGTATATGAAGAAATTAGTATGGTGGTATTACCAGAGTGGTTATTGTCAAAGCTAAATAGTGAATTTTGATGTGACAGTATTCTACAAATAAAGTGCTATCAAGACAAACAGTTTTCTCACAAATATCCCACTTCTGAACTTAAAATGAGAGTCTAATGTGAGGGTGTTTTGTTGTTGAAAACACAAATCAGCTTAGAGATGGACTTCAGTCAGAATTCTTGGTTGCATTCAAAATAAAACTATTATGACTAATTTAAGAAGAAAGATATTGGAAATAATAAGCAAAAAGGCTGAGGAATGTGGTTCGGTTCATGCGTACATCCACAGGAAGGTAATAATGATTTCTATAGCTAATGTCAGTGAAGATCTTCCTATGTGCCAGATCCTTTTCTCCCAGCATGCCTTCATTCAATCCTTGAAGTAGTATTATAAGATAATGACTATTATAATCCCTATTTTATAGATGGAGAAATTGAGGCAATCTTTAAAGGCTTTATCTGAGGACATTAACCTATTAACTGGTAGAATTTTCAGCAGTGAAGGCCATGTTAATAGGGATAGGCTTCTTGGGCGTCCCTCTGCTTCCACTACTCACCATGTAGTGCTTCTCCCACCACAATCTTTACTACCACTGGGCACTGGTAGTTCTTTGCATCACTTGTTCTAGATTCAGAGCTTGGGTGTGGATGTCTCATGCCCATGCCCTGTCTTCTAGAAGATTAAGAAGCCAATATTCAGCCCCAAGTGGCTGGATTTATTCAATAATATATATCTCAAAAGTAGAAATGTAGTTCAGATGCTTAGCAGTCAACAGAACACAACACACCCCTATCTCTGATAGTACTGCTAATAACCTTGGATGAAAAATCTAAGACCTACTCAAAGACTATCACGCAATTTACTAAAATAACTACTGTGGGAAATGTTAATTGATGACAAATATAAATGACCTTGCTTCTAAAAGTTATCCTTTTGAATTCCATCCCAAGCATAAATGATTTAACATCATTTAAAAAAGAAAAACTGAAGATAATAATTGTGTACTCTGAATAAACTCTTTAAAATCTTTTGAGAACTAATACTATGGGACATTGACTCTAATTCATAGCAATTTTTTCCAATATAAACTTGGAAGTCAGATACAACAAGAAGTGAATGGTGGAAAAGAACAGAAAAACAGCAAGTGAATGAGATTTGTATTGCAGAATGCTTTTGACATGGTCCAGTTACTACGTCACGACTTCATGTTTCTTAATCTTGGCAATAGAATAAAGTCCTCAGCAGAAGGATTTTTTTCAAGTCCAAAACATGACACTTCAGAGCTCTAACCATAACTTCTCTTTTTATGTCTACGGGATTTACAGTGTTTGCAGATGGAAGTAATTTAATACTGTGGTGATCTTTCATCTAGCCTGTTTCCTTTCAGTGACCTTATGTTTACTATAAGAAAACACCAACAAGGTGTCTGATTTCTTCATGGAAAAATGGCAACTATTTAAAACAAAAGGATTTTGTCCAGCAGAATCATAAATCTTTCAGTGTTTCTGTAGTTTAACAAAAAAAGGCTCATTTGTTCTGTGAGGAGTGTTTGCCTGTAAGACAAGGCCAATTTGACTTTCTCATAAAAAATGCATTTTTTGAGGTGGGGGAAGATAGCAGTGGAATAAAAAGTCACTGTTCTATCTATGGCAGGAGAATCAAATTTTTTCATTTTTGTGGCTTTGCCTCAAACTGTCCTGAAGATATCATTTTGAAAGAAAAACCCCAGAATCTTTCCTGGCATTTCCCAGGATGCTTTGAAAATAATAGCAAGTTCTTTGTGCCCTTCACACATCTCTACTTCAGCATGTGTGGTTCCTGCTGATTTTAAAGCCTGTTCTGAACCCCAGAAAGCAGACTCTTCCTGGGATGAGAGAAACTCTTGGTAACCACAGCAACACACCTTTCCAGGGAATCTTCCCATTGACATTTGATAGTTTGAATCATAAATAATGGAGTGAATCTTTCAGCAGAAGACCAGAAGCTGCAACTGGAACACTCAGGAAATGCATAACAGCTGCCTTTAAGGTGATGAGATGCAAGTTGCCTCTCTATATCAGAGGCAATTTTTCCAGTAAGAGAGAACTTGAATCTGGACTGTTCATTTTGTTTATACCATAGATCAAGGAGATGAAAATGCAAATACTCTCATGAGTTCATGCTACATCCAAATACATATTAGAGACTCTAAACTAGAGTGTATATTTGGCCTCTGTGTGTGAATAACTCATTCGCAAATTATTTAAAAATATTATTTTGTGATATGGAGCAGGTCCTTGAACATGATGAAATATTTTAAACAAGAATTATGTATTGAGTATCTAATGTGTGACAAAGTGTTCTGATCCTTGGAAGAGAAATAAGAAACAAAGCACATGGAAGATACAGACAAAAAAGAAGTAATATGTGAGGAGGTATTTGAAGATGAACTAGAATTAGGTAGGTGGAAAGTGGGGAGAATGAGGAGAGAATTCTGGGCAGAGGAAATATCTTAGGTAAGAACTTAGCTATAGAGAAACCATGGTGTATTAGAGAACTGAAATTGCTTCAGCATGTTGATCTCTGGCCAAAAAACACATTCATTCAACATTCAAAACTATCTATTTCTGTTCCTATGATACAGCAGGAAACATTCCAGGTGTTTGGGGTATGACCATCAGCAAAGCAGAGAGAGAGTATTCCTTGTCCTTGTGGAGTATATCACATAATTCATCCTGTGGCACATCTTCCCTCTTCCTGTATTTTTACCATAGAAGGAAAAAGGAGTGATTATACTGCAAGAGCTACCACTGAAATCCTACTGTCTTATTGTTTTGGAATGTAGAAAATTATCCATCTTTAGTTTGCATTGCTAAAAATTAAGGAAGCCTCTAAAATGTTCCAAGTACTGTGTTGGACCCAATTAGTAAAAAGATAAACGATTATATGTTATAGATTACAGAGTCAAACCAATCCCAATCTGTAACCAAGCAAGTTATTTGCAGATATTAACAAACTAACTCTATAGTTTATATGGAAAGACCAAATACCCAGAACTGGCAATAAAATATTAAAAGAGAAAAACAAAGTCAGAGGACTGAGGCTATCCACTTCAAGATTTACTATAAAGCTGCATTAATCAAGACAGTGTGGTATTGATAAAAGAAGAAATGAAACAAAGAGATTGATGAAGCAGAATAGAGTCCAGAAATAGATTCACACAAACATAGTCAACTGATCTTGAATAATGACGTAAAGGCAATCTAATGGAGAAGAGATGGTATTAAAACGATTGGATATCCACTTGCAAAAGATAATCTATGCACAGACCTTACAACTATAACAGAAATTAATTCAAATTGATTATAGATCTAAATGTTAAATGCAAAACTATAAAACTTCTAGGAGATGAAATAGCAGAAAATCTAGATGACCTTGTGTTTTGAGATGAATTTTATTAGATACAACACCAAAAGCATGATCCATGAAAGAAAAAGAATATTAAATTTGACTGTATTAAAACTAGACATTTCTGTTCAGCAAAGAACATTGTTAAGAGAATGAAAGACAAGTCACAGGTAGTAGAAAATATTTGCAAAATATATATCTGATAAGGGACTTTATCTGAGATATACAAAGAACTCCTTAACACCGAACAAGATAAAAACCAACAGTTTTTAACATGAGTAAAACACCAGGCAGCTAGATATAAAAATCACTGAAGTTATAATATTCGCTCACACTATATTCTAAAATACACTCAAAATGATTTAAAGGCTTAAATACAATATAGTTCAGTCGCTCAGTCGTGTCCAACTCTATGCGACCCCATGAATCGCAGCACGCCAGGCCTCCCTGTCNAGGCTTCTCTATCCTTCACAATCTCCTGGAGTTTTCTCATCCTTGGGTAAATTTCCCATGCCTACTACATCTTAATCTTCTCTCAAATGGAAACAATATAATTGTGAAGGTTAGTTACTCAATAATTCAGAATGGTACCTGGTATAGAAAAAATCCTAAATAAATATGAGCTGTTATTGTGTTAAGTATGCATCAAAATGCATACAAAATTTTCAATTACTTTCTCTCTTAGAAAAGGTGTCTTTTGAATGAAGGAATGTAAGTTTGGTGTTTTTGTTTTTAGAGCGCTGATGCTGATGGCTGATGCTGTGGGAGTGAGAGATTTTCTTGTTCATTTATCTTCATTGCCACTTCATTTCAAAATATATCCCCAACTGAATTTTCCCTATGTTTGCTTCTATCCAAGCATCCTGCCAAATTTTTAGGCCTTAAAATCTGAGTCATAGTGACTCCCTCCCCATCTCTTTCTTCCATCCTTTTAAAGCATTTATTTTATGCTTTTAACATTGACTCCCTTTTCTTCATTCCAAGGGCATTAGAGTTAACCTAGCCCTCATTTCCTCTAATTCTCTTGCTTCAGCCACCTCTAGTGATTCACAGCTTTACTTATGTTTGGTCTCTCCAGCTCCAATCTACTATTCTCCATGCAGATATATTTATTTCTCCCCAAATAGCTCTTACCGTATTACACCCTGCTAAAAATAATATATTGGCTGTCCATGTCTTTAAAATGGGAAATTTCACATATTTGTCACAGTTTGTAGTGAAGACACATTGCCTATTTTTACCTTACTCATTTTCTCTCCTCTACTGAAACCGTATGGTTTATGCTTTTATATCATACCCCATACTTTCCCATCTCTGGGCTTTTAACCATTTTGTTTTCAGTTTCTGGAATGTCCTCTTGCCCCAGCTTTGCATAGGGAAATAATGTTGTCTCAAGAAGACCATCTCAAATGTCACCTTCCCATGAAATTGTTCCTTATTACCTCATTCTGTTCTCAAGTCCAGATGCTGCAATTTCTCCTTCCTTGTATCTCCGTAGCCCTTTGTTCTTTGTTTACAAACTTTCTCCTATGCCTTTTGATTTTGTCTCCTCTTGCAAATTTTAAATTCCTTGTGTTTTAACCACCTTGATAATCATCTCTCTTGCATCAAATCAATGGATCAAATCTTGGATCCTGAATTGAATTGTATATATAACCAGTTAAAATTCCTGGTAATGTAGGTATAACTAGAATTATATAAATGCAGTTTAAAATAAAGTCATGTCATTCTCCCCAGATTTTTGGCAAGTGACAAACATTACTGCTGTTTAGCCATCTCCAGCATATATACCTTTACCTAAAATTTCATACATGGATAAATTGTCTTTATATAAATGTTTGGGAAAAAAAATTGCTGTCTGTCTTCTTTCCAATTACTGGAAGACCGAAACTAGCCAACTCAAGATAGACTTTTAACAAGGTACTTCCCTGTAATGATAATTGCTTTTGGGTCTCAAACTGACTTATTTACTAGCTTTTCAATTTGGAAGTCATTTCTTTTTAGGACCTGAAGGGTTTTTGCACTGCCTGGGGAATTGGGCAGCCATCTTTAATTAGAAAAAAGCCAAGATATTCAACATACACTCAGATTTGTGATATTTGTGATGGTGTTAGGGTTAGGAGAAGAGAAAATGTGGATTGGAAAAGGGTGAAATTACTTCTTCTTCTTCTTTTTTTTTTTTTTAGTCTTTCTTATGGTAGTTCTTGAGTCAGGGGGAGAAAGGAAAAAGAAGGAATCCTGATTTGTATGTGCTAAACACAAGATACTGCATAGACTCAATGGGCATGAGACCATGATTGCCAGCCAGCACAGAAAGTATTCTTTGCAGGGCTCCATGAAATTTAAAACTCTTCAAATGAGGAACAAATGGTACTAGGGCAATAAAAGAAATGTTTTTCAAGTATGTACTGTTAATTATTTTTTTTAATTAGGGTTTACATACACATTTGATCCAATAATTCTTAACCTTAATAAGAACGGCATGTTGTAGAATTCCCACCAGAAAGTTGAGAGGTATCTGGAACACAGAAGACAGGTTTGGCTCTCAACACAAAAGGCCCTTGACTCCCAGAGGCAATATTTTTCTTTGAAAATTATTAAGCCCTTCAAATTTTGTTAATAAATCTATTTGAAGTAAAAAAACTGTGAGTTGAGGAATATGCACCATTGCTAGCTACAAGCTAAAAATGAGGTCTAATTTTGTCTATACATTTTGGGTTTGTTCTTTATTCCTCTCAGGGTGTTTACTACCATTATACCAAAGAAAACAAAGAAATTCAATAATCTGATGATACCAAATTTTCTTTGAAATGAAGGTTACTTTTTTTTAAAAATTGAAAACTTTAAAGATTATGAAATGAACACAGAATTTCACTTAGAAAGGAACATTAACTGAAACACAGATGTTAAAAAAAAAAAAAGGAAATTGACTTTTCCCCATCTCCCTCTGGAGACCTGGGAATGTTATCAAGAACTGAAATAATTAATTGTCGCTAAAGGACACACTTATCAAATATCATTTACATCAAATTTGCAGTTCCTTTTTTCCTATACTTAATAGCCAATTAAGATGTAAAAATGTGCCTGTTAAATAATATCACAACCGTGTTAATAATGAAACAGCAACTTTGTGAAAGTTAATCTAGGAGATCATTCTGAATTTTCTCACAAAGGAAATTAACTTTGATAACCATCTTTCTGGCTGCAGAAGAAAATGAATATATTATTTCCATATGTGTCTATAACACATAAAAATATTTCAATTTTAAGGGCATCTTAAAATAATAATCCAGCTTTCCAAAATTGTCACATCAGGAGAAAATTGTTTACCTTAGAAAACTAATAGTCACACCACCAATTGCTATAGTAAGTGTCTCTAAACAATATATTCTTCACTGCATTTAATAGTTGTCTTTAAGATAAAAATTTATGAAGGTTACTGAATGATAGCTGATGATAATGTAATGCACTCATTCTTAAGATTTTCAAAGTATCTCATTCTGTGGGCATAAGTTTTCTTGTTTGAATAATGCAGTAGAGTACTGGACATGCTAGAAGAATTGTGTTCCTATTAACAACCTTTTTTGCGGCACAGTGATACAGTTTTCACTCTTTTTTTCCTATGGAAATAAAGAAGTATGCACACATGTATATACACACATTAATGTTAAGTTGTATATGTATATGTACATAAACATATGCATGTAATTTATTGAACAATTTATGTTCAATAAATAAATACATTCATTTAAGTGTATACTGTGAAATTTTGCAAAATGTATGGGTATTGCGTCCACCACATAGTCAAGCAGGGCTTTCCCTGGTGGCTCAGATGGTTAAGAATCTACCTGCAATGTAGGAGACATAAGTTTGATCCCCGGGTCAAGAAGATCCCCTGGAGAAAGGAATTGTCATCCACTCCAGCTTTCTTGCCTGGAGAATCCCATGGACAGAGGAACCTGGCGAGCTGCAGTCCATGGAGCCACAAAAAGTCAGGCACACCTGAGGGACTAACACTTTCACTTTATCTATAGTCAAGATATATAGCATTCTACCACCCCTCCCCCCAAATTTTCTTCCTTTATATCAATCTCCACTATCTCATTCCAGGCANCCATCCACTCCAGCTTTCTTGCCTGGAGAATCCCATGGACAGAGGAACCTGGCGAGCTGCAGTCCATGGAGCCACAAAAAGTCAGGCACACCTGAGGGACTAACACTTTCACTTTATCTATAGTCAAGATATATAGCATTCTACCACCCCTCCCCCCAAATTTTCTTCCTTTATATCAATCTCCACTATCTCATTCCAGGCAAAGCCAACACAAATTTGCTTTCTGCTACTTAGATTAGTTTTGCCTGTTCTAGAATTTCATATGTATAAAACAATACAGAATGCACTTTTAAACATATTTTTGCATTCACCCATCATAAGATTTTAGAAATTCATACATGTTATTCTCCTTTTTCCTTAAATGGTAATTTGATTGGATAACACAATTTACTCACCTATTGATAGACAATTCAGTTGTCTCCAGTTTGGAGTTGTTACATATAAAGCTTCTTTGAACATTGCTTTACAAATATTTTCATGGCTATGTTTTAATTTCTATTGTTAGATATCTAGGAGTACATTTCTGTCATTCAGAAACCTTTTTTTTTTTTTTTAATTTACAAAGATCACTTAAAGTAGTTCTTGTTTTAAAATATTTTTCACATTTTACTACTCTTGCAATGTTTAATAATTCCAATTACTCCACATCTTTATCAAAACCTGCCATTGTCAGTCTTTTCAGTTGTAACCATTCTGGTGATATCTCCTGTGATTTTATTTTTCATTTCTCCAATAGCTAATATTATTGAGTGCTTTTTCATGTGTTCCTTAGCCATTTTGCATATCCTCTTTGATGAAGTACTGTTCAAATTTTTGCTGATTTGAAAACTTCATGGTTTTCTTATGAATTGTTTATTCCAAATGGATAATGTCTCCTGTTAGAATTAAATTTTCTAAATATTTTCTCTCACTATAAGGCTTATTGGTTTGTCTGCTAGTTTCCTTTACATTGTTTTTCAAATAGAGAATTTAAAAAATACTAAGTATAATTAATACACTTTTGCTTTGTATACATTTTTTTGGATCTCTACATTAAAAAAATAAAATTACAGCATGGTCACAAAGATTTCTTTAGATGTTTTCTTTAAGAACTTTCATTTAAATTTTGTGTTTATGTCTTGTTCCATTTCAAAGTAATTTTTGTATATAGTATGTATAAAGGGTAAGATTGTTATGACTTTTCAATGTGGATCTCTAGTTGCAGCACCACTTATTAGAAACATTTTCCTGTTATTAAATTACTTGGTACTTTTGACCAAAATCAACTGATTTTACATGTGTGCTCTATTTATGGAAACTATATTTTTCTATGAATCTATATATCCATCCACTGATCTCCAGTAGCATACTGGGCACCTACTGACCTGGGGAGTTCCTCTTTCAGTATCCTATCATTTTGCCTTTTCATACTGTTCATGGGATTCTCAAGGCAAGAATACTGAAGTGGTTTGCCATTCCCTTCTCCAGTGGACCACATNACAAATATATATATGATGTATATAAATATATTTTTTCTGATATCATTTCTTCATTCTTCAGCTTCAGCATGACTATATTTTTCCCTTGTCAATGAGAAAAAAGGAAATATATTCACTGTTCCCATCCATACACCATATCCTTCAGAACATGAAGATTTATTAAGCATCCTTTCCTCTTCAGTTGTTTTTGACTTCCTTGTTTTCCTTTATGAACTACTTCCAAAACTTTAAACCTCTCCCATTGCATTCGTTTAGGCGTTTTCCAAGTTACTCACATCTCTATATCCACAGTAAGTTATAGGGCCAAAATGAGGAACAGATATGTCAAATGCTTTTGAAAAAACTCAGTTGTATAAAGCAGTTAGAAAAAGAGTAAAAAGACTCTGATCTGAGGGTAACTTTAAGGAGCTTTACAAAGCTGTACTTACATATCCTGCTCCATAAATAGATTATTAGTCAAAGATTTCAACACACACACACAGCCCCCTTTCCCTGCAAACCTATCGCTGAGGCCATGCCGCTAAATGCTAGTAGACTTTCCAGTGGCTCCTTTATTTACTAGTCAAGACTACATGTCGGGGAAGGATTGGTACTGAGATTATGAGATTTAGCACTCTATCAATATTATGCATACATTCTATGGTGTTCATGGGTGATGCCACTACGTAAATATTGTCATTACTATAAATAAGTTAATATCACAGGAGAAATAAGGGTATTTGAAGATCCAGTACAAAAATGATAAATGAGGGAAGTTGAGAAAAGCATTTTTCTTGGCCTGTGGTCAAAAATAAAGCTTTAAACAATTGGAGGGATCTTTCTCTAGGCGTGCTGGGAAAAAAATGTAGCTAAATATAAGTCAAAGGAGTTCTCCTGATTGTAATTCAAGGATGCCATAAAATAGGAGGCGAGGGAGATTGCCAAAGGAAGAAACAAAATATTTTCTTCTCAACAGAGAGATCTTTGTAAAGCATGAGTTTTTCACTTCTATTCTCACAATTCTTTGATGCATTCAAAGTGACGTGCTGTGGCCTACAAAGAACTTATGGAGTTCTGGGTAAGAGGTTAGTGAGAAGAACACTGTTGTGAAGCCAAGTACCACTGAGTTTAATCTGCAGCTTCACTATTACCTGTCTGAAATTGAGTTGCTTATTCTGTCACTCAGTTTTCTCTTTTCTAAGATGAATGTAGTAAGAATAGGGATCTCTGTGTATTTGGTAGTTAGCACAGTGCTTAGCCTAGAGCTAATATAATAAATGTTATCTTTGTCATCAGTATTATCTTTTTTTTTTTTTTTTTTTTAAATCCATTCCCGTGTGACTTTTTGGTTGGTCCTAGCTTATTTTATCCACTCACTACAAAGCTCTGGCTCTAAATATTTGCTTGAGCTTATCTGGGAAATTCTAGACATTTCCCTAATCTTATGGGTTTTTTCATTATCTATTTACATATGTATGCTTTTTTTTTTTTTTTCCACATATCTGGTGTGATAAAGTTGGAGGATCTTCCCAACTCAGGGACTGAACCCGATTCTCCTGCGTTGCAGGAAGATTCTTTACCATCTGAGCTACCAGGAAAGCTTCTCTTATTTCATATGTAGTTCTAAATTTGCTTCTTTGTTTTTTTTTTTTTCCTCTTCTAACTTGACTAGGTAGGTTTAAGTACTGTCTGTTTTCTGTTCTCCTAGATAGGTCTTTATTATTAATTTATCTTTTATCTTCTTTGAGTGACTTTCTCCCTAGCTAAGATGCAAATTCTTTGAAGACAGGGACAATATATTATTGATCATTGAGTCTTCCAGAAATTAACACTTTGCTAAGCACCTAGAAAGCCCTCAGTAAATTTAATGCATGAACTGAATATAATACAATATGACAATGTTAAAATACAAAATAATATAAATATCATAAATATGGAAAATTAAAAAATTGAATAATTTAGAATCACAGAATGTAAAATAGGAAAAATGATATATAAATTATATTTTATGCCAAGAAAGATTACTAAGGAAAAAATAGTCACTTTGATACACTGAAACAATTTTTTTTAACCAGAAATGATAACAAGTATTTATATTATGACCCAAATTATACATAGTTATAAAAATATACAAGTGTTCCAATATACAGACTCCCTATAGGTGATAGAATTAGAGGTGATTTATATTTTATATTTTTCTGTAGTTACAAAATCTGTAATGAAAGCATGTATTATTATTATAAGTAGAGAACATCAATATACCTTCCTTTCCCTAGATAATGTTATACAATTAAAATAATTAAGACTTACTGAAGCACTATATTCAGGAATCGTCAATTGGTTAAAACATCATGTGAAAATTAGAGGTTCAGTATATTTTGGGTTTTTTTCAAACTTAAAAAATCGTATATCTCTTTAATATACTCTCTGATTAATATCCTGTCTTTGGTTATTTTCTCATAAAGCAATGTATAATGCTCACTCTATAAACATATGTCTAATGGGGAAGAGATATGGGAAGACAGACCCAGGACAAAGTTATCTTACCATCAGAAAAGCAACATAATGCAGAAAGCTTATCTTCCTTACAGTCATTATATTTAATTTTTAGTCTATAAGGGAAATTGCAAGTTCTAGTCATTTATACTATTACTAAGTCGCTTCAGTCGTGTCCGACTCTGTGCGACCCCATAGACGGCAGCCCACCAGGCTCCCCCGTCCCTGGGATTCTCCAGTCAAGAGCCCTGGAGTGAGTTGCCACTTCCTTCTCTAGTCATTTGTGTATATAGATAAAAAGTCTGGAACTCACAGAGGGAAGAAGATATGCACAAAAATCCCAAAGCTACTTACTGGCATGACTGGAACTCTTTTCACTTGTGCAACATCAAGGAAAAACAGAATAAAGAGGAATTTTAGGCAGCTTTTCTTACAAGCACTCCATTTTACAGAGGAATAATTGGGGACTTACAGTGATCCAATGTTTTCCTCTAGCTCACAGAACCTTTTAGAATTTGGCTGGAATTAGCAGTCTGAACTCCTATATCCTAGTTGTTATGCTTTCTTCTACAAGAAGTTAGTCTAGCTCATTCCACAGTCTTTACCTGTAGTATCAAAGAAGAGCCCAACCCAAAACTCATGTATTACTCAAATATCAATCAAACTCTAACTTTGCTCTACCTAGGGAAGAACAACTATTTATCAAGCATATTATCCCACAATTTCTTGATTGATTTCATCATCTTTCCTTTTTTAGAATTTCTCTGAGACTATTTTCCATTTTCCTGTATAATAACAATCTATGACAAAGCTAATAAAAGGCTTAACATTTTTAACTTATGTATAACATGGAGCATATATATTTGTATACATGTGTGTGTGAGAAGGGCTTCCCAGGTGGCACTAGTGGTAAAGGACCTGCTTGCCAGTGCAGGTAGACTTAAAGAGACATGAATTCAATCCCTGGGTCAGGGAGATGCCCTGGAGGAGGGTATGGCAACCTAGTCCAGTATTCTTGCCTAGAGAATCCCATGGACAGAGAAACCTGGTGGGCTGCAGTCCATAGGGTCACACAGAGTTGGATACGACTGAAGGAACTTAGCTCAGGAGCATGGGCCAGAGAGGGTCTTGCATAAGATATTTTCCTGAGATCTTGAAAACTACAAAAGGAATTTTTTGCCTATTTTAAAATTTGATTGATAGACACAGGCTAAGGTGGCCATTTGTCTTTTTTTTCACATTAACGGGGAGGACAATGTATATAGAAGATGCACTAATAGGTGAATAAACCTGGATTTCTACAAAAAAAATGAAGCAAGATAGAGTCTGTGGTTAGTGGAAAGTGCATGATATAAAAGATTCAATGGCTGGGTTCTAGCTATTTTCCTGCATGAAATTAGCTCAAGTATCTTGAACAAGTCCTGTATGATTTCTTATGTCAATCTCTTCATAGCAGAATAAAAAAGTTCATGGGAATTAATCATTTTCTTTAACCCCTGGTAATATTCCCCAGACTTTCCCATGGGGCTCTTTCTAAGACAGTCAGATGCTTATCAAAGGCCTTCGAATGATAAGCAAGTGATGCAAAGACAGAGAGTAAGGTTGAGCCCAAATATATCAAGGAGGCAGTGGTAGATGGGAAGGCAGCCTGTAGTGGCTACAGATCCTGCTCAGTGTCTGGAAGTGCCTGGCCTTTGCCCACTTCCTAACACGCTGTCTATACAGCCAGTAGACTTCATTTTTGCTTCAGAGACAAGCTGAATAGGATAATTGATTACTATGATATATGACAGGGTGTTTGTAATTGAGGAGAAATTCTGAAAGAATCAATCAGTTTCAGAGAGCAAAAAATGCTAGATAAATTAATACCTGTCAATTCAAAGCCAAACTCCTTTTTTTAGTGGTTGTCATTGAATGTTAAATGTGTTTTGTCGGAAAAGATGAGGAAAACACATGATTTGATTCGAGAATCAACTCCTTTGTTTATACCATCCATTCTTTCTGCCTTTATCCACTGGAAAATCTTTGCTCTTGAGAATGTGCTAATTTCAGATCATATTACTAATTTGCTGAACACTCAGCCAATGGCTTTCCAGTACAGTCTTCCCCTTCTATGGCCATGGAGACAGTCTGAGATCTGGGCTTTGCTGCCTACCATTCTAATCTCATGCATCTCCACCTCAATGTTCAATGTGCTCCAAGCCCACAGGTCTCTATTGGTCTGAAGCCCTTTTCCATGTTAGAGACTTTGGGCTCAAATCTTCTGCCCAGAATGTCATGCCCCAAGATCTTCACCTAGATGATTCCTTGCAGTCATCCAGGTTTATGCGTAAATGTCCTATTCTCAGAGAATCTTCTCTTGTTTATCTCATTTAAATGAACACTTTCTTCCTGTCTCCTCTTGAGTCTTTATCACATTTCCCTTTAAAATGTTCTTTACAGTTCTTATTGCTAAAGTTACTTGAATGACATATTTATTTACTTACTGTGTGTTTGCTGCACCCCTTTCAACATGGCACACTCTTTGAGAACAAGGCCTTATCATTCTTGTCCATCTGCATAACTGCAGCACTTACAACAGAGCCTTTCATAAAGTAGGTGATAGATAACTGGATAAACAATGAATGAATGCTATTCATATAGATCTCTTAAGTGTCAGCAGGAAACAAAATGTATTAACATTCTTTTCCTTGAAATATACTAAGTATTTATCATCCTTAAAGCCATCAGGACTAAGAATTCATGATATGACATTATCTATGATATCAATGGTTCAAATGTCATTTGTCCCACTTAAAATAACAAATAACTAGAAGTAGCAAATGAGAGAAGGTAAGAGCAAGAAGAAAAACACACAGTTCTTTTGGGTCCTTTTTTCTAGCTCCTTTCTTCTTTCCATAACCTTTCTGTTGAATTTATGCCCACAATGTCAGGTTCTGTTTGCTTTTATGCTTCTTGGTGAATTCTAACATCGTTTTTCTTCCCTGCAATATGCCAAACAGCTAATTCTGAATTGCTCTTTCATTTTCTAGCTGGCTGTTTTGCATTACAGGAAGAAGCTTAGCTGAATAGTACAATCAAAGGACTACACACATAATTAAAAAAAAAAAAAACTACTTTCTTAATAAAAAAAATAGGATAATTCTTTTGTCATTCTTTGCTTTCATACATATCTTATCTTCTGATGATCAGTAAAGCTGAAGTTTCAAATTTGTAACACTTCTTCTGGTCTCTGGGTTTGATTAATAATAATTGTCAGTCTATTAAAATGGATTATGATGATTCCCAAGGAATTGGTTGTTAACATAATTAACAGCTGGCTTTACTTTCAAGACATTAATCAAAGGAGCAAGTTGCTGGAAATGACCAGGTTCTCACAAATGTTGCTAATTAGCAAAGGCATTGAAGTTGGGTGACACTGATTCCTAATGCTGTTATCTGCATGATTGTATCACAGATTTAAATACCCCCAATGAGATGTGTTTTCTCAAGTGTTATTAAACCAATAATTTTATTTAAATAAATGTAATTTTAAAAACATTTTAAAATGGAGTGTAAAAATAGATAAAATGATCATAATATGGAATGTGAAATATTTTCTATTCATAAATGGTAAATAAGTTTCATATATGTTAATTATCCCTATTTTGTTCCAATGTAGCTTAAGTACCTCCATCATCAAAATAATATTTCTCTCAGAAAAAGGATAAACTTTACCATTATTTGCTCATATCACATATTTTATATCCATGTACAATAAAAGATGTAGATGAAAGAAATTAAGAAAGGAAAAAAAGCACTAAGAAAACTTAACCCACTTCCTATTCCTACCAAGAGAGAGAAATCTTTCTAGACATTTTGGAATATTTGCCTCTAGTACATTTACAGGACTACAAAATTTTATGTTGTTATAATTTGTATATAATTTTGTATCCTACTTGCTGATAACATTGTCATATCCATTTTCTCTGTCAAATTAGGTAATTAATAAAATCATTCTTTAATTGACATATATTATTCTATCAAAAATATGTTTTATATTTCAATTAATAATGCATATAAGATTGGAATCACAAATTTCACTTTTAAATACAACACTGTAACAAGTATCAAAGTTAGAGAATTAATAGGCTTAGGTCCTATAAGGCTTTTGTGTCTGGATCAGAAAGCAGCAGTACCTGGTATTCCTAGTAAGATTGCCACATTTAACAAACAGAAATACAAGACACCCAGCAAAATTTGAATTTCATGCAACTAGTGATTTTTTAAAGTATATGTATGTCCCATGTAATAACTAATATACTAATAATGTGTAAGAGGCTTTCCTGGTGGTGCAGTGGTAAAGAATCTGCTTGCCAATTCAAGAGACATAGGTTTGATCCCTGGGCTGGGAAGATCCCCTGGAGAAGGAAATGGCAACCCACTACAATATCCTTGCCTGGAAAATCCCATGGACAGAGGAGCCTGGCAGGCTACATTCCATGAGGTCAAAAAAGAGCTGGACATGACTTAGTGATTTAAAACAACAATAATGGATAGGACAAACTTAACTAAAAAATTATTTATCTGAAATGTAATTTGGTACAACTGTATTTTACCTGGCAACTTTCAACCAAGGTGTTTCTTACATATTGTGATAAGCAGAATATTGCTTTCCCCCCACCAAAAAAGAAAAAGATGTCCAAGTCCTAATCCCTAGAATTTAGGAGGTTAAAAAGCCAAGGGGAACACTGTTGCAGAGGAATTAAGGTTGCTAATCAGCTAATGTTGACATAGATCATCTTGGATTAACTAGGTAACCCAAAGTAATCATAAGAGTCCTTATAAGATAGAGGCACAAGACAGAACCAGAAAGATAGAGATGTGAGAAATAGCCTGATACTATTTGCTTGGAAGATGAAAGAATGGACCATGAGCCAAGGAAAGTGGACAACCTCTAAAGGCTGGAAAAGGAAAAAAAAAAAAAAGTCTTCTCTCCCTAGAGTCTCTGGTAAGGAGTTCAGCACTTCTGATGTCTTGATGTTAGCCCAGTGAGAACCCTTATTTGGCTTCTAACATCCAGAACTATAAAATAATGAATTCTTATTTTTAACACACTAAATTTACAATATTATTTTAGGGAAGCTATGGGAAAGTAATAAATATATTTTCATGGAAACATTGGTGGTCATTGAGATATAAGGTAGAATGTACCCCTTGAATTTAATATTGTGATAATTTTATTAAAATGTTTCAAAAATCTGAGCCAAGACCTAGAAAACACATTTCATGGAAGCTCATTGGGGTTTCCACTCTCTTCCTGAGTGAGCTTTGGATGCTCACTTCCTATTGCCACTTACTCATTTCGTATTTAGCCTACCAAATCCCATGGGCAGAGGAGCCTGGTAGGCTGCAGTCCATGGGGTCGCTAAGAGTCGGACACGACTGAGCAACTTCACTTTCACTTTTCACTTTTGTGTATTGGAGAAGGAATGGCAACCCACTCCAGTGTTCTTGCCTGGAGAATCCCAGGGACGGCAGAGCCTGCTGGGCTGCCATCTATGGGGTCGCACAGAGTTGGACACGACTGAAGTGACTTGGCGGCAGCAGCAGCAGCAGCAGCAGCAGGAACACTACACAGAATGATTAAATCTTGGAAAGCTGACATTGTTTTGTTTTGTTTTTGCTAGTGATTGCCTGTGAATGGTCTGAGGAACAAAGAGACTTTAATTCAAGTAATCAGCATCTTACAGCATTAGCCATGAAATGAACTCAAATCAGAAGAGTCCACTTGGGAGTCAAGCTACAGAATAAATCAAAGACAGATGAGATAAGCATATATCCTTCACAACAAACTTTCTCCATCTAAGCTGATGGTGCAGCGAATGCCCAGTACAAGTTAGCAGCTATTCAGTATGAAGACCCCAGTTATTAAATGCACCATAGTTACTTGTATTTATTTTTAATGGGAAGAGTAAGCTGAAAAAAAGTTGCCTTACTACACAACTGTGAAATACAATGGAGACAAGTTGTTGAGTGCTGTAGTCACTTTGCTTTTCTGGGACTGCCTCACAGCTCACAAGTTTGCAATTAGGAAAGAGAGGATTTTATAGTCCATTTAAAATGTGTGTGTTTCACAGAGAGTTCACATAAAATCAAACTTTGAGATGTAGTGGTGTTTAAGACAGAGCTCTCAAACTTAAGAAGTTCAGTCTACAGTGAAGACAGGCTCATAAACAAATAATAACAATACAAGGTGATAAATGTTCTCACAGAGGAACACATGGGAAGCTGGGGAAGCCCTCAGGAGGGAGTAATCAATGCACTGGGCTTCCAGGAGAAGGTAATGCTTGACATACAACTTGCAGGAGAGCAGGGGATTTCAGGCACTCCTGTAGCCTGTGTTAAGAAGTAGGAAATGTTTTATGCTGAGGAAATGGAGATTCTTCTTCTTCTTCTTCCTTTTTTTTAATGGGAAACTAAATAAATGAGTTAGTATGGTCTTGGCTCATCGACCTGGCTTACAAGTTATGTATGTGTTATGTATATCACCATGTATTAAAATGGATATGATTCTTTTCATTCCTTTAGAAGTCATTTTATAAGTCAGCTCTTTTGTTGAGCATTTTGGGCCAGATGCTGTGTTAGGTAATTTTTACATGTTATTTGATCCTCAGAACAGTTTTCCAAGTTTAATCACCTCACTGATGCCAGTATCTGGTTTGTAACACAGGGTCTTTCTTTACTGAGATGGGGAACATGGGATAGAGGAAACTTCATGAAGAATATGATAAGCTAAGTTTGGCAAATATTGAACTTGAGGCTTACTTGAACAGTGTCTCAAAGACTGCTTTACATGTGTGTTTAGATCTTTGAGGCCAAGTTCAGACTGGAAATATTGATTTGGGAATTACTTGGCATATGTGGCAATTGAAGCCATGGGAAAGCCTGGTATCGTCTAGAGAAAAAGGACATCAAGGGAAAAGAACCAACGATTGCATGGATAAGGGACTTCCCTGGTGGTCCAGTGGCTAATATTTCACACTTCCAGTGCAGGGGGCCTGGTTCCATATTTGGTCAGGGAACTAGATCCCACATGCCCTAGCTAAAGAGCCTGTAAGCCCCAATTAAAGACTCCACATGCCACAACTAAAAACAAAAAAGATGCCCACATGCCACAATGAAGATTGACGATCAACAACTAAGACCTGGCACAACAAAATATATTAATATTAATAGTAAAAATTAAAAAGATTTATGTATATGTATGTATGTATGAAAAGCAAAGAGTGCACAGATAGGGAGCAGCAACATCTAAGTGAGACACAGATACGTGAATAATTATTGACAAAGAGTCATCTGAGAGGTAGTTGGAAAACCAAGTCAGAGTGATAGTATGGCAAAGCAATGGCAGGAACATTCTATGTTTTACATCAGTTAGAGCAATATGTGAGCAGAGTCAACTGGATTTTGCAATAGAGTCACTTACACTGATATTGTTAAAAAATAAATTCATATTTCTGTGATTTCTGTGTTAGAAACAGAAGGTAGGCTGAAATATGACTAGTTAATGAGAAGTAGCCTGTGAGATGAGTGCAATTGTGTGGTAGTTTGAGCATTCTTTGGCATTGCCTTTCTTTGGGATGTAAATAAAAACTGACATGTTCCAGTCCTGTGGCCACTGCTGAGTTTTCCAAATTTGCTGGCATATTGAGTGCAGCNTTTCCAAATGTGCTGGCATATTGAGTGCAGCACTTTCACAGCATCATCTTTCAGGATTTGAAATAGCTCAACTGGAGTCCCATCACCTCCACTAGCTTTGTTCATAGTGATGCTTTCTAGGGCCCACTTGACTTCACTTTCCAGGATGTCTGGCTCTAGGTGAGTGATCACACCATCGTGATTATCTAGGTCATGGACATCTTTTTTGTACAGTTCTTCTGTCTATCCTTGCCATCATTTCTTAATACTGTCTGCTTCTGTTAGGTCCATACCATTTCTGTCCTTTATCGAGCCCATCTTTGTATTCCCTTGGTATTTCTAATTTTCTTGAAGAGATCTCTAGTCTTTCCCATTCTGTTCTTTTCCTCTATTTCTTTGCNTGTACAGTTCTTCTGTCTATCCTTGCCATCATTTCTTAATACTGTCTGCTTCTGTTAGGTCCATACCATTTCTGTCCTTTATCGAGCCCATCTTTGTATTCCCTTGGTATTTCTAATTTTCTTGAAGAGATCTCTAGTCTTTCCCATTCTGTTCTTTTCCTCTATTTCTTTGCATTGATCACTGAAGAAGGCTTTCTTATCTCTCCTTGCTATTCTTTGGAACTCTGCATTCAGATGCTTATATCTTTCCTTTTCTCCTTTGCTTTTCACTTCTGTTCTTTTCATAGCTTTTTGTAAGGCCTCCTCAGACAACCATTTTGCTTTTTTGCATTTCTTTTCCATGGGGATGGTCTTGATCCCTGTCTATTGTACAGTGTCATGAACCTCATTCCATAGTTCATCAGGCACTCTATCTATCAGATCTAGTCCCTTAAATCTATTTCTCACTTCCACTGTATAATCATAAGAGATTTGATTTAGGTCATACCTCAATGGCCTAGTGGTTTTCCCCACTTTCTCAATTTAAGTCTGAATTTGGCAATACGGAGTTCAAGATATGAGTGACAGTCAACTCCCGGTCTTGTTTTTGCTGACTGTATAGAGCTTCTCCATCTTTGGCTGCAAAGAATATAATCAATCTGATTTCGGTGTTGACCATCTGGTGATGTCCTGTGGAGTCTTCTCTTGTATTGTTGAAAGAGGGTGTTTTCTATGACCAGTGCCTTGTCTTGGCAAAACTCTATTATCCTTTGCCCTGCTTTATTTGTACTCTAAGGCCAAATTTGCCTGTTACCCCAGGTGTTCTTGACTTCCTACTTTTGCATTCAAGTCCCCTTATTGAAAAGGACATCTTTTTTGGGTGTTAGTTCTAAAAGTTCTTGTAGAATGACTTAAAAAAGAAACCTTTATCCTTTGACCAGGATATCCTTAAAGCTGCAGATGAAATCCCTTTACTTAACAATTGAGCTCATATTCCTGGAACACTAAATGCTTGCTAGAAAAGTATCAAGGAATGGTAATGAAATCTGGGTAGGTTAGTACAAAATATTTAAAGTAATATTCGGTGAATTTTGAGATGATGCGGAATGGGAAATTCTTGTATAAATTGGGATTCTTGTTTCTTTATGCTGCCTTTTTATTTTTTGTATAATTTCTGGTGTGCTAGGCTATATTAGTTAATTAGCTACAAATGAGGAAGTCCGTAGGTTTGTGAATTTCATTTTAAAGGACAATGAGGCCTTTGAGTTCTGTCACTTCGTGTACTGTTTTACACCCTTTTAACGGTTTTCTGGGGCCAAAACTTCTTCTTAATAGTGCTTCCATGGAATGGACTCTTGAAAATGGAAGGATACAGACTGATTCTGGTCTCCTCCTTCAAGAATATAGTCCAAACTCCCTTAATGAACATCAGTAGAATTTTTAAGCATGACTAAGCAAACAAGAAATATTGTTACTATATAGTATTTATATAATATAAATTTTTAAAATATTCATGGTAAAAATCTTATCCACAAACCATCATTATCCCCATTTATATTTCACTTTCTTGGTATTTTTTTATCTGTTTTATGTTTTTTACATATAGTTTGATATTTTAGGAATTCTCAGTTTACCCTAGGAAAAGTCATATATAGATGCCTATCTTTGGATATGCATTTCAATGCAACAGTTTTCTGGAGCTAACCTTAGCTGTATATTAGCTTCCAATTTTTCTGTAAAGTTTTAAGGAATAAAAGAACTCATCAGAAGAGTAAAATTAGCTTAATAGAATGGATATATACAGTAGCAGAATAGAAAAAGTATTGACACTTTTATGATGACCATCTCAATGATATTTGAATTCTTTGATAGAATGACTATCATTTTATGGAAAAATAAAAGAACTAGTGAAGTCACTTTGATGTCAACCACAAGGAAAGGAAAACACATTATTTGACCACTTTCATTTACTTTTCTTCTAATCTGTAGACTATATCAAATAGTGTTAAATTCTAAAAATTGCCTGCATCTCATATCTCTTCTTGCTCCAACTGTATATCCTCACTAGTTTGCACTGTTAAGTGATTCAATTTTCTACAAAGATTGTGTTGTTACAATATCATTTCATGCATTTAATCATCTTGCTTCATAGAAAAGTTCTGAGATTCAGCACAATGGTTTGGGGGAAGTGGGTTCCTCTGAGACTTGTCCTAGGCTTGTTTTGATGAGTTGGCCCCAAACTTGCATCAATCTTAACTACCTACCTTGTCACAAGAACATATAAGAGAATCCTGGAACAAATAAGAGAGATGTTTTTCTAGGTTTTGCTGAGAGAAGGTGGGGTAGTGGGAGGAAGTAAAAGAAAATGTCTTCCGGAGATGTAATATTCAGTAAAAATAATATTCTTGGTGATTTGAATGCTACTCTGCCCAGTGTAAAAAAGAGAACTGGTGGTCTTGNTCCTGGAACAAATAAGAGAGATGTTTTTCTAGGTTTTGCTGAGAGAAGGTGGGGTAGTGGGAGGAAGTAAAAGGAAATGTCTTCCGGAGATGTAATATTCAGTAAAAATAATATTCTTGGTGATTTGAATGCTACTCTGCCCAGTGTAAAAAAGAGAACTGGTGGTCTTGGAATATGGATACAATGTGTCAGACAATAAGACCTAATTAACTCACAGACACTGGAAGGATTTTCTTTCAAGCATCTGCTAGCACTTGGTCACTAGAAAAAAGTAGTTGGCAAATGGACTCTGTTTGTTACTGAGGCAGCACACTTGCCATCAGTTCTATGCCAGGACACACAGAGTTTCCTATTGCACTGNGAGGTTGCAAAGAGTTGGACACGACTGAGCGACTGAACTGAACTGAACTGAAGGAAGACTATAATAAAGTTCTAAAGTCCCATAAGAATGCTGACTCAGTCTTATCTTTTCATACATTTCTATAGAAGGTAGGAGCTTTCCATAAAGACATTCGCCTACCCATTCAGTTAATGATTCTTTTATTTGTTAGAATATTTGCATTAAATGAGATCTTGTACCAAGTACTGTGATAGTTGCTTGATTAAAAAAGGTAACGATCTTAGTCTCTACCTTCTCCATCCCACATTTTGTTTGGGATTAGGTTTTTAGGCTACGGAAGAAGACCTTTTCAGAATATGCAAGGTAACTCCCATTCACTATCACCTTTAGATTTGGGCCAGATTTTTTTTCACAGAATCCTTTTCTTTAGAGGCCCCCATGTTTTCCTGCTGGCTCAGATGGTAAAGAATCTGCTGGCAATGCAGGAAACCCAGTTCAGTCCCTGGGCTGGGAAGATCCCCTGCAGAAGAAAAGATCAACCCACTCCAGTATTCTTGCCTGGAAAAGCCCATGGACAGAGGAGCCTGGAGGGTGCAGTCCATGGGGCCACAAAGAATCAGACATGACTGAGTGACTAACACACACACACATCACAAGTAGAAAAAGTAAGTTTACTAAAGTCATCATGGATGATTCTAACTCTGGGTCCAATGTTCAACACTATCACAGCACAACCCCCAAACCTAAACATTTGCTCTCATGGGGACCTAAGCCCTAAATGGACCCTGTTTGGGCCCTAGAGAAATATTTCTCCACTCCTCTGGCCCCTATGCTTTTAAAACATAATTGCATGTGAATTCTGCAAATGTTTGTGGTTGTCTTACTTCTGATGTCTGAGATGAATGCTAAGTGCTAAGCCTTTACATGTGAACAGTGTTCATATCCTAACTTATTCAATCCTTACAACTCTAAGAGGAAGGTATTATTACTATTGCCATTTTACAGGTGAAAAAATTGAGACAAAATGATTGTCACTTGTTTAAGATTCTGCAGCAATTAAGTTTCAGAGTCAGGATGGTTTAGAAGCAGGCAATCTGGCTCTAAATAACATTAACAATAAAAATAAACTTAATATTATATTTTGCTTGTATTGTATAATATTTATTGTTTAATAATCTATTTAAAAAATAATTATTATTGGCAAAACATGCACTCAGGATGTACTAGGTAGGAATGTGCTAAATATATTTCATTTCTTACCACATTTAATCTTCACAATAACAGTTGCTCTCACCTTCTTGCAAATAACAACTTTAAGCCTTAGCTCATACCCTTAAGAGGTCATATAGCTGAATATCAAGCTTGCTTATTCTGATCACAGTCAGGCTAAATTGTCATCTGAGAATCATTTGTTGAATATTCTCCAGAGTACGATTGTATAGAATTACAAGAAGTATCTTAGAAAATTCTCAAAACACTTCTAATTTTTTAATAATATGACATTTACCTTGGTTTTCCCCCTAAAAAATAGAAAAAAATCATTTCCAAATAAAATAAAATTAAGTATAGTTTCTTTCAATAAATCTTTCTCATTCTATGATCTAGGGTTGTAAAATAAAGCCAAAGTTGATGACACATGTTTTTTTAAGGAATGGCAAAACTTTACTTTTCCTAATTTTTAATATGTCCATCATATGTTGTATTTTTAATGACCGTGTTTCTTTCAGCTCTTTCTATGAAGTCCTGATAATCAGAAAAATCTCAATAATGTAAACCTCTATTATAAAAAATATAGATGAATCACATTTAGCTCAGATTTCTTACTTCCCATAATTTGTTATATTTTTCTCATTTGAACCTTGATCTCTTTTTCATTTTCTGTGGTTACAGACTGTTCTGAGTTCTATGGAAAAGAAGTAAAAACATATTTTAACAAGTTTTTGGTCAAGAGACTGAATTAATGAAGCTCGATGTCTTTGGATCCAAGTCTTATCATACATCCTATTGTTCTTACAGAACTGGTTTTTTGGCTGAAGAAATCTTTCTCTCAAAACAGCCCCCTTGCTGTTAGGAAATTTATAAGCCTCCACCTAATCTAATTTTTCTTAGCCTTTGTCAAATCTGGATTGAATTAGCCTGGGTGATCCAAAATTATTCAAGGAGGATTATAGACATGCACACAGAAGAATATAAATTACGATTTTATATTCTGGCTTATTTACAATTAGCAGATGCATTTTTCAAACATAAAACTATGTGTAGTGGCAGCCTTAAGTGTTTATTATGAAAGACATTAGAAGAGAAAACAACATTGATTAAGCTACTTTTGCCGAAGAATTGATGCTTTTGAACTGTGGTGTTGGAGAAGACCCTTGAGAGTCCCTTGGACTGCAAGGAGATCCAACCAGTCCATTCTGAAGGCTATCAAGCCCTGGGATTTCTTTGGAAGGAATGATGCTGAAGCTGAAACTCCAGTACTTTGGCATCCGCATGCGAAGAGTTGACTCATTGGAAAAGATCCTGATGCTGGATTGGGGGCAGGAGGAGAAGGGGACGACCGAGGATGAGATGGCTGGATGGCATCACTGAGTCGATGGGCGTGTCTGAGTGAACTCCGGGAGTTGGTGATGGACAGGGAGGCCTGGCGTGCTGAGATTCATGGGGTCGCAAAGAGTCAGACACGACTAAGCGACTGAACTGAACTGAATCACAGTTTAATTATGCTCTTTGTTCAGTTTTGCTACATATAACCTCTTTGGTTTATGTTTCCTTTTAGTATATATCTTAAATATTTTATACTATTTTCTTTTGCTGTGTTGTTGTCAAGAAATCAATGATCTAATTTTCTTTCACTTATGTATCATGTGCTATTATTGTCTTGTCCAAAGGATTATTTTTCTTTAAATCCGTAAATTTTACTAGGATATATATCAGTATTAATTTTTCTGAGTTGATACATAGAATATGCTTTCTATATGTAGCTTTCTTTTTTTGACTTTAGAAAAGTTCTCTTGAATTTTAATTTGTAACATTTCTTTTCCTTCTTTGGAGCTTCCTTTGTTTGCAAGCTATATAGCCTTTGCTTGTTTATAATATCTGCTTTTTCTGAATCTTTTTAATTGCTTTATTCACTTTAAAATATAAATGTAACATTCTTCCTTTTAAACCTTTATTTCTCTTGAGGCATGATTTATTGTGTTTATTAGTTCTTAAATTCCTTCTAGTTTTGTGTTCATACTTTAATACTTTTTATTTCAGTCCTAATACTTTTTTGACAACTTTTAATTTGTTTCTGAGTTTTTTAAAATTATGATTTATGTTGTTTCATATCATGTATCATTTTTAATGTCACAGCTTTTGGATACTTATATGTTATAGCTTTGGTCTGTTTTTTGTTTATCTGGTTTTCCTTTATATATAGATATATTATTTTGTTCCTTATTCTTTTTAAATCTTGCCATAACCTTGTATAAAATCTGAATTGATAAATTTTTGTTGCTCATCTTTTTGTGAATTTATCTTTCCCTAAACTTTTAGGAAATGTGATTTTGCTAGATTTTTTCCTCTTCTGTTGTTTCCAGGAAGTAATAAAAAATATGGTACCTTAATTTCTGATATGCTATGGCTCTGTCCTCTTACACCTCTATCTGGCTCATGCTTATTCCTCTTTTTTTTCCTTTTTTTTTCCATACTGCTTTATCCTATCCTGTCAAATTTTGCTTCCACTTATAGCAGTATTCTAGACTCTGACCTACAATAGTGCCCTAACTAGTCAATTTCTAGAGTTTACAAGGAATGCGCTTCTTAAGCCAATAAAATTCCTGCCAGAGGCCCTCTGCACTCTTACATTCTTTGAATAAAACAAACAAACAAAAAACCTCCTAGATCCAGTTATTTTTCTCTAATATCCTGCCACGATTTTCAGTGGTAACATAAAAGTTTTGTAACTCTTGGTATTTTTTCCCCCCAAGTTCTTATATTTTGAGTCCTATGAGGGATATCTTTTCATTTTGCTATATAAATGTTGTATATATAGGCTTGGGTTTCACTATGTAGTTATTTCTTTTGTTTTTTGTGGGCGTTTGGAAAAATCCAAAATCCATGCTGCCATCTATCCAGAACTCATTAGAATTTGCTTTAATTATTGAGATTGTAGCCCTAAGCCTCAAGAGTTAAATATTTTTGGCAATTCTTATTGTCTTTGCTAATAGTCAGGGAAAGATTTTTGTCTTTCTGTTTCAGAACAGGTCTTTCATACCGGATTATGATATCTTTTTGGTGTTAGCAGGGTTACTGTACTATGAGTCACCAGATATGGTTTTGGGCTTTGTAAACTGGTAAAGCTTTAACCTGTGCAATTAAAAAATATCTATGTCCCCAGATGTGTAGAACAGCCTTTTGGACTCTGTGGGAGAGGGAAAGGGTGGGAGGATTTGGGAATATGGCATTGTAACATGTATGATATCATAAGGGAAACGGATTGCCGGTCTAGGTTCGATGCAGAAGGCTTGGGACTGATGGGCGGGGATGATCTGGAGGGATGGTGTGGGGAGGGAGGGGGAAGGGAGGGGGTCCAGATTGGGAACTCAGGTACACTTATGGCTGATTTATGTCAATGTATGGCAAAATGAGTACAGTATCGTAAATCAAAACAAACTAAAAAATAAAAATTAAAAAAAAATCTATGTCCCTATTTAAAAATTCTATTAGTTATTGTTATAATCTCAAATTTTAACTGGAGGTCTTACTGTGGGATACCAATTTCTATTAATAGAAAATTGCATAACAAGCCATTTATCACATGTAGTTGGACATTTCTTACCTGAAAGCATGCAAGCAGAACACCTCCAAATGTTCACAGCCTCCAAGAAGCTGTGGCCTAGATCAATGTATGATTATGTGATGTTATCAGCTATCCCACTGTGCAGGAATATTTTGGAGTTTTGGACTACAGGCAGAGTGATCTGGGTGTGGCCTAAATCCAGTGATACATGTCCTTACAACAAACAAAAGAGGGAAATATACAGAAAAGAACATCACAAGAAGACAGAATTCCTTCTTGGTAATTGGTCAGGCTTTTGGGAGAACATGAAGAGCCAAATGCCCAGAGCATGTTTTGGCTCCAGTTTCTTCTCAATTATGAGTTCTGTATATAACAATGAAAGCAGTGAGGATTACAGTAGCTCACATTCTGTATACTAGAAACCTCTCTACTTATCAACACATTCTCCCAGATCTAAGATATGAAAGGCAAGAGTTGAAAGCTCAAATGCCCACAGAAGCAAAATGTACAGGGAATATAAATAAATAAAGTGAACAATGATGACAAAAATTGCTATTTTCACCCAGATGCACTTTGCATTTTAAAGGAAAAAAATATTTTTTTAAATATATAAGTATGATTTTTCATTTATTTATTTTTTTGAATCATAAAGTCCTCTCTCATTTACTTTCCCACTTTCAATAGACACATAGATAAAATTAAATGTCTTTCTCCTTGACTCTATCATACAAGAAAATATCACAAGTAGAATAACAACTTGATATTTGACCTGATTATAATGTAAATGAGAGGCAGTTGTAGGGACATTTTAAAACTGGAACCTACAGATTTCATCCAAAGTAGTATTTCCACTCAGCTCCAGATGATTTTTGTCATGCACTAATATAGGTCAAAATTGCCAGATACTCCAATTTTTCCAAAGAAGCAAGATGTCCAGATTATTGTGTGACATGTCCCAGGATTTCAATGTTAGCAAGTCATTCAATTAATCTCAACATTGTGTAGGTAAATGTTATGTGGGCCAAACAAAATACATCTGCAGTTGATGGAATACAGTGTTACTACTTCTGCTTAAGAAGTCCAAAATATTTTTATTCTTCTGTGTTTCAAGATCAAGCTCAGAATCCCTTCTTTGTGAAGCTTTTCTTAAATCCCTCTAGATGGTTTGTGTTTTACTTCTTTGTGTCCTCATTATCCCCAAACAGACTTTTGCCACATCTATATTATTTTTCCACTTATTTGAGCTCTTCCAGGTAAGAGACTGTTGGAGAAGGCACTGGTGACCCACTCCAGTACTCTTGGCTGGAAATTCCAATGGGCGGAGGAGCTTGGTAGGCTGCAGTCCATGGGGTCGTTAAGAAATCAGACATGACTGAGCGACCTAACTTTCACTTTTTGCTTTCATGCATTGGAAAAGGAAATGGCATCCCACACCAGTGTTCTTGCCTGGAGAATCCCAGGAACGGAGGAGCCTGGTGGGCTACTGTCTATGACAGCGCACAGAGTTGGACACAACTGACGTGACTTAGCAGCAGGTAAGAAACTATAGGGAGTTAAATTGTGTCCCCAGTTACATCTACACTCTAAACCCAAGATCCCATTCGTTTGGCCTGATTTGGAAAAAGGATTTTTGCAGGTATAATTAAGTTAAGGATCTCAAATGAAATCATCCTGGATTATTTGGGTGTACTCTAAATTCAATGATACAAGTCCTTATACAGAGAGACAAGGAGAAGACACAGACAAAGAAGGTCGTGCAAAGATGGAGGCAGAGATGAACAAAATGCAACCAGAAGCCAACGAATGTCGCGAGCCATCAGAGCTGGAAGAGACAAGGAAGCATGCTTTTCTGTAGCCTTCCAACTGAGTGGTCTGCTGACACCTCAATTATTGACTCCTGGCCTGTAAAATGTGACAGAAAATTCTGTTGTTATACATACCTCATCTTGGGTGATTTGTTACAGCAGCTTCAGGAAACTAATACAGATCCCAGGCTTCTATAACTTTGTACCCTAAACCCCTAGCATAGAGTCTGCCATCTAGGAGTCTGGCAAGAATTAATTAGTTAATTGATTGATTAATTTTATATTAATTCATCATAATCCAAAATATAAATTCTCACTCTGTATAAGCTCATGAGTATTTCTGCACATTTCATGCACAGTAGTGGCATGTTATTATTTAATTTGTCTTAAATTTCTTAAGTAAACCAACTGAAGCTCGATAATCAAACAGCTTCCCAGTTGGCTCAGTGGTAAAGAATCCACTCTGATACAGGAGACTGAGGAGACTTGGGTTTATTCAGTCCCTCAGTAGGGAAGATCCCTTGGAGGAGGAAATGGCAAACTACTCCAGTATTCTTGCCTGGAGAATTCTATGGACAGAGGAACCCAGTGGACTATAGCCCATAGGGTTACAAAGAGTCAGACAGGACTGAGCACACAGACACATGGCAGTTTATTAGTGTTGAAGATTTTTTTCTCATTCTTCTCAGCAGAAGTGCATAAAGTATGCTTCTCAAGAGATAAGCAAAGAGAAACAACTATTTCTTCCATATCAGAGGTGCTGTGTAGTATAAAAGATCATCTCTTTCCAAGGAAAGTGATCATCCTCTCTGAAGTCAGGGTAGCAGAGTGGGTTCTGATAACAGAAGACATGGATTTAAACCAAACTATTTGTTACTAGATGTAAGACCTTGAATATGTTATTTAACTTCTCTGAGGGAGTGGTGCAAGGGAGAAGATGATAAATGCTGTAAGTATGGAAGGATTAGGTAGGTTAGAAGTGCTCTCTGAGTGTACTTAGACAGGACTGAAAAGAAAATGTTACTTGCCTTCTATGGATTTCCAATATACTGTTTTCTTCTGATGGAAGAATTAAAGGTTGGGAAAATATATTGACTGAGTCTATTGGTTTAAATTTAAAGATATTCTTCTTTCTCAAGATTGCTTTGGCTATTCGAGGTTTTTTGTATTTCCATACAAATTGTGAAATTANATGGTTTTTCCAGTAGTCATATATGGGTCTGAGAGTTGGACTATAAAGAAAGCTGAATGCGGATGAATTGATGCTTTTAAAACTGTGGTGTTGGAGAAGACTCTTGAGAGTCCCTTGGACTGCAAGGAGATCCAACCAATCCATCCTAAAGGAAATTAGTCCTGAATATCCATTGGAAGGACTGATAGAGAAGCTGAAACTCCAATACTTTGGTTACCTGATGCGAAGAAGTGACTCACTTGAAAAGACCCTGATGCTCGAAAAGATTGAAGATGGGAGGAGAAGGGGACAACAGAGGATGAGATGGTTGGATGGCGTCACCAACTCAACTGACATGTGTTTGAGTAAACTTCGGGAGTTGGTCAAAGACAGGGAAGCCTGGTGTGCTGCAGTCCATGGGGTTGCAAAGAGTTTAACATGACTGAGTGACTGAACTGAACTGAACTGAACTGACAGTCAATCTCTAGAACGTTTTTCATCTTCTTAAACTGAAACACTGCACCTTTTAAATGCTAATTCTTCTTTTCTCTCCCCAGATGTGGCAACTACCATTCTGCTTTGTCTTGATGAATTTGATTATTGTAGGAACACCATATAAGTAGAATCATTCAAAAACTGTCCTTTTGTGGTTGGTTTATTTCAATTATTATAATGTCTTCAAAGTTCCTCCGTGTCATGTCATTTGTCAGAATCTCTTTCCTTTTTAGAACTGAAAAAAATTCCATTGTATGTCTATTCTGTATTTGGCTTATCCATTGATCTGTCAGTGGGCACTTGATTTGTATCTATCTTTTGGCTCTTGTCAATAAGGCTGCTATGAAAATTGGTTTTCAGGTATCTCATACTCAAATTTTGTGTATATACTCAGAAGTGGAATTGCAGGATCTTATGGTAATACTTTTCTATGGTATTTGAGGAACTGTTACATTTTTAATTTTTTCTTATAAGTGCCATTACTTATTTAGTACATTGAAAAGACCACGATGAAACAAAGAATTTGCCACATTACAATGGATGCTCAGCACCTGGTCTATAGTGTGTATCCAATAAATACCTGCTGAATGAATGTGTCACTATCATCATGGGTCAGTGTACTGTGTGCTGAATATAAGTGTAAAACACAGAGGTTCAAATCCAAGCAATCACCCAACCCAGCTTTGTGGTCTGGCTTCTGGATACTTTAGTCACTGAACTTTCTGGTCTTCACTATTATTTCATGTGTAAAAAGGAAGAGGAGAAAAGCCCTGTCATGAGAAACAAATGAGTAAATTTCCGTGAAGACAATCTTAAGTGCTTTGAAGAAACTATGATAGCTTAGTCAATTTTTAACTATTATTTGTCAAAAACCAGATGCTTCAGCATTTTCAAAAAACACATGTATTGTGGTTTGACATTGCTTACACCACATTTTTGTAAAGCATATTTCAAAATTACTTCTTGAGAAAATGATGAATCCTGGTTCTGCTAACTTACGTGTTTAAAGCACTTCAAAGTATCTTAAGAAATCAAAATATTATTTTTTTTGGTTTCAAATTTTCCGGAATATCAGGGTTGAGGTTACATTAAGTATGTGAAAATGCTGGGGGGAGGGAAATCTACATAATAATAGAGTTTGAATATATGAGAAGATGAATAATGAAGAAATAATTTCTTGCAACTATGCAAGAAGTATAAAATACAAGCTGTCTCTTCATTGCTAGATTTGGAAACTCTAATGTGGAATGCTAAGGCACTCTGCAGGTCTTTTGCAGTAGTAGCGCTCAGCTGTAGGTAAAAGAAGCTTAATTGTAATGATTTCAGAGTGAAAATTGGGAGGTAATGGTATGCTGACTTCCAGACTTCAAGTGAGGGACAAACATGTGAACTAAAGATAGGAATAAATTTCGACTTCATGAATGACTGGAATCATCCCCTCTTAACAGGGCATTGCAGGTCACATTTTAGAAGGGTAGACCATATTTGGAAAAATATAATCTGTCACACCACTACAAACTCTTCCCCTCTTTCCTGCCTATCTTTAGTCAAACAATTTCTAAGTGCCTGTAGAAACTTAGCTCAGAAACTAATCTTGGGTGCAAAGTCTTAGAGGAAGTCGCTGATCCCATGAATATTCCTGAAAACATATATGGTATGATGTGTCAGAGTCAGTTTAAGCTAATTAATTAGATAAAACTACAATTGTCAAAATTATACTTGTAGTTTCATTCATTGGGCACTTGTTTTGTGACAGAAACTCCACTGGAAATATTATGCATACCTATTTTTCAATTTAATCTTCATGGCAATCCTCAGAAATAATGGCTTGTAACCTCCTTTCANTGGTATGATGTGTCAGAGTCAGTTTAAGCTAATTAATTAGATAAAACTACAATTGTCAAAATTATACTTGTAGTTTCATTCATTGGGCACTTGTTTTGTGACAGAAACTCCACTGGAAATATTATGCATACCTATTTTTCAATTTAATCTTCATGGCAATCCTCAGAAATAATGGCTTGTAACCTCCTTTCACAGGCTGTAAGAGTACAAATAACTTTGTGATGTATCTAAGTCATGAATCCAGGTCTACCTGCCAGTGAACCTTATATGCTATATTTTTTCAACATCTGTATGTGTGCATAGAGGGGGACATACATGAGACTGTGGGATTTGGCAGCAGCTCTCTCCAGCTCTCACATATTCAGCATTGTCCTTCCTGGCCTCTTTGGCATCAAATCCCAAATCCCATTTAATCAGTGCCCATCCATCAGGGTCTTCTCATTCCCACACCACTCGTGTATGTAGGCGTACATAGATTTAAAGAGCAGAAGTCATTTTTTTATTAATTTATCTATGCCCCGATTGCCATCGTATCTTTGTAGGCAGAAATATAAAGCTGCATAAGTCACTGCTCTAGTTATCTTTGTCACAAATACAAAGAGTGCCTTAGATAAAACAGAATTCAAGGTATTGTGATGGAAAGGAGCTGTAATACCAGGGCAAGGAATATTGGCCAATGCTGCAGTCCGCCTTGGTCTAGGCTTAGTTTGGAGTAAGCCCATGGCCTGATAAAAACTTACTCAATCCCATCTGAATATTCTCACTTTATTAGGCCTGACAAATCACTCTCTAGAAATGACCAGCAAATTCTGTTATGCCTGCCATCTATACAGGTTTCATGACTGCATTTTAGCAATATCATTTCTATACTATACTATATCATTTCTATACTATGTACCATGCTATTTATATGCAGAGTACATCATGAGAAGTGCTGGGCTGGATGAAGCACAAGCTGGAATCACAATTGCTAGGAGAAATATTAATGACTTCAGAAATGCAGATGCTACTACCCTTATGGCAGAAAGTGAAAAAGAACTTAAGAAACCTCTTGATGAAAAGTGAAAGAGGAAAGTGAAAAAGTTGGCTCAATATTCATAAAACTAAGAACATGGCATCTGGTCCCATCACTTCATGGCAAATAGATGGGGAAATAGTAGAAATAATGGCTGACTTTTATTTTCTTGGGCTCCAAAATCACTGCAGATGGTGACTGCAGCCATGAAATTAAAAGATGCTTACTCTTTGGCAGTAAAGTTATGACCAACCTAGTCAGCCTATTAAAAAGCAGAGACATTAATTTGCCAACAAAGTTCTGTCTAGTCAAGGCTATGGTTTTTCCAGTAGTCATTTATTGATGTGAGTGTTGGGCTATAAAGAAAGGTGAGCATAAAAGGATTGATGGTTTTGGACTGTTGTGTTGGAGAAGACTCTTGAGAGTCCCTTGGACTGCTAGGAGATCCAACCAGTCCATTCTAAAGGAGATCAGTTTCGGGTGTTCATTGGAAGGACTGATGTTGAAACTGAAACTTCAATACTTTGACCACCTGATGGGAAGAGCTGACTCATTTGAAAAGACTCTGATGCTGGGACAGATTGAGGGGAGGAGGAGAAGGGGCCGATAGAGGATAAGATGGTTGGATGGCACCACCAACTCAATGGACATGACTTTGGGTGAACTCCAGGAGTTGGTGATAGACAGGGAGGCCTCGCATGCTGCAGTCCATGGGATCTCAAAGAGTCAGACATACATAACTGAGCGGCTGAACTGAACTGAACTGATTTATATTTTTATTTTCCATACTCTGCCACTCAATCCATCTATATAAAATTATAAAAGTCTAATTAACAAAATTTAAATAGTTATAAAAATTTATCTTACTTTTAAGGATATTGGATCTATTTTATATAATTCAAACTATTAATTCAACTTCCTATTATTCCTAATAGCCAGAGGATACTCAAATATAGTATTCTTTTCTATGAAAATTATTCTGATGCTCAGGTTTTATAAAAACAGCAAAAATAAGAAATAATTTAAAGATGAGAAACAGTTTTCTAATGTCATGGTACTAAGTAATAATAATAATGTTCATTAAAAAACATCCCTAGACATGTATTATTCTTATTATTTAATCTATCTTTAAAGGTGAAGCTATATATAGAGAAAAATATTTAAATTTTTGAAATAATATTTTAGGTGTTTATTTAGAGTTTCATAATTTTTAACTATAGAATATTGAATAAAGACTATTACCTTCCTAGCATATTTGACATGCTTTATATTTCTAGGATGTGAAAATAGCTCAAAGGAATTTTTACTTTCCTTTTTCCTAGGCCATAAATGAAAACTGAAGTTTAGTTAAAGGAACACAGCTTCCAGGAAGAAAGATATTCTATACAAATCCAAACGGCAGCCTTCACCAAAATCTAGACCCAGAGACAACTCCAATAGGGACCATGAAACTGTGTCTGGAGCCCTGAGGGAACAAGATGGTGCAGTAAGCATCTCTCCTGCAGCCAGTGCATGGCTCTGTGACTTATTTCCAAAGAAGAGAATGGTCTTTAAGAGCAGAGACCAGTTGAATCATTTCTCTTATTGATCACCAATGATGGACTATCATGGGTAGAAGTTTAGGATATTGCCCCCAAAAAGAACAAACTAATACTCTCACTTGCTTAATTTCTGTTATGTGGGCTTTCTGCCTCGGTTAATTATTGTGATCACCTTTATTGGGACCTCATATTCCTTGACTGCCTTCTAGGAAGCCTTCACATGTTCATCAAGGAGTATATTGTGTCAGGAATTAGTGAAAAGAAAAATAAACCTAAGTACAAGACCAACTCCTGTATGATAAATGTCATTCCATGGGCTCATGTGGTTAAAACTAAACATTACCTTACATTTCTACCAAAATAATCTCTAGTCCAGAAAGTACTGAAATTGTGAGTTCAGGAATACCAGGAGTGTTCAGGTCATTGGAGATGCTTCCGCTAACAGTGATTTAAGGCATTGGTAGGAATTTGTAGTGCAAATAATAAATTCTGCAGTGCAATGTGTTCTTTCTTCTCTGACTCAGGCAACTCTGAGCAGAAAGGAAGAGCCCACTCTACCTGCATTAAATCTTTGTTGTTGTTTAGTTGCTAAGTCTTGTCTGACTTTTTGCAACCCCATGGACTATAGCCCCCAGGCTCTTCTGTCCATGGGATTTCCCAGGCAAGAATACTGAAGTGGGTTGCCATTTCTTTCTCCAGGGGATCTTCCTTACTCAGGGATTGAACCCACGTCTCCTACATTAGCAGGCTGATTCTTTGCTGCTGAGCCACCAGGGAAGCCCTCCTTAGATCTACACATACTTTTTGGCTTAAATACTCCTGGGCAATTTACTTAAATGCGGATTCCTGTTTTATAAGTTAGGAAGACTATACCATCTTTACGTAGTCAGTCATATTCAAAAGTAATTAAATGATGTAAGTAAAGCCCACAGTGTAACTGCATTTAGAGACAGGACCTTTTAAAAGATAATAAATGTTAAATGATGTTATAAGGATGGGCTCTTAGTTTGATAAGACTGGTGTCCTTATAAGTAGAAAAGACACCAGAAGTGCATGTGCCCAAAGAAAATACCTTGGAGGGCACAGTAAAGGTGGAGAAGCCTCAGGAGAAACCAGCCTGTTGGCAGTTTGGCCTCAGACTTCCAGCCTCCAAAAAACTGTAAGAAAAGAATTTTATAATGTTTAAATCACACAGTCTGTGCTTTTGTTTTGTTCTGTTTTTACCACAACTTGAGCTGATTAATATGTACAAATACACCAACAACTACTTAAAATCAAAGGTTCTCTCTACTTTGTCTCCAGAATTTGACTAGTAAAAGTGCAATTTCAATTACTAGGAGCAACCGAGTGACACGGCTGAATCAACACAGCACCCCTCAAAGGGAGCTAAAGCAGCATCAGAAAATCCTATGTCAGACTGTGAACCTCCTTCCCCACTTAGACTTGCATAAAAGAGTGAAAATGAAAAAGTGAAGTGAAAGTGCTAGTCATTCAGTCATATCAGACTCTTTGTGACCTCTTGGTCTGTAGCCTGCCAGGCTCCTCTGTCCATGCAATTCTCCAGGTAAGAATACTGGAGGGGGTAACCATTCTTTTCTCCAGGGCATCTTCCCAACTCAGGGATCCAACCCAGTTCTGCACTGCAGGCAAATTCTTTACTATCTGAGCCACCAGGGAAGCTCTTTTGCTGTGAGTTGTCAATGAAGTTCTGGTGTGTTCATCTGGCACGTATACATAGCATATTGTTATATGGGATAAATTTGGAAATGGAAAGAGAAGTAGGACATAATGGGGATTAGAAACAAGAGGCTGAAACACCTAGGAGTTTGAAATTCTGTTTGAGTCTGGCCTTCAAGATCATTTTGAAAGTATGTGTGTATAGGCTGGAGGAGATAATGGAATTATTAATGGAATGTTAGCTTCTGTTTTATCTATTTAGACATATAATAGTGGCCCTTCATTTGTCCTTTGCCCTTGGTCCCTGAAAGGTTAGGAGAGGCCTAACGTTTCTATGTTCTATGGGGAGAGAGAAACAGAAACATTCATCTTTATGTAGAGTGTGTACTTGTAGTTCTATTTCTCCCAATCAATAGTGCTCAAACTGCATTTTGGAGTTTCTATGCAGGTGTTCAGTGTAGGAGTTGGGCTAATAGGAATGGGTGAGAACAGAAGATGGGTCTGGGAATTTTGTTCCATCAACATTTCCATCTTCTTTAGGCTAGTAGTTTCACATCCTAGAGGACCCCCTCAACAAAAAGACTATTATGCCTTTATAGTTTTGATAGAAAACACTTGCAGGTTTTCTATACATATACATATATATACACACACACACCACACATATATGTTACTGCATGGCAAGTAGAAGGGGAAGTAGTGACATATTTCATCTTCTTGGGTTCCAAAATCACTGCGGATGGTGACTGCAGCCATGAAATCAAAAGATGATTGCTTCTTAGCAGGAAAGTGATGACAACCATAGACAGCATGTTGAAAAGCAGAGACATTACTTTGCCAAGTGTCCCTGTAGTCAAGGTTATGGTCTTCCCAGTGGTCATGTACACCAAAAAATTGATGCCTTCAAATTGTGGTGCTGGAGAAGACTCCTGNTGCAGTAAGCATCTCTCCTGCAGCCAGTGCATGGCTCTGTGACTTATTTCCAAAGAAGAGAATGGTCTTTAAGAGCAGAGACCAGTTGAATCATTTCTCTTATTGATCACCAATGATGGACTATCATGGGTAGAAGTTTAGGATATTGCCCCCAAAAAGAACAAACTAATACTCTCACTTGCTTAATTTCTGTTATGTGGGCTTTCTGCCTCGGTTAATTATTGTGATCACCTTTATTGGGACCTCATATTCCTTGACTGCCTTCTAGGAAGCCTTCACATGTTCATCAAGGAGTATATTGTGTCAGGAATTAGTGAAAAGAAAAATAAACCTAAGTACAAGACCAACTCCTGTATGATAAATGTCATTCCATGGGCTCATGTGGTTAAAACTAAACATTACCTTACATTTCTACCAAAATAATCTCTAGTCCAGAAAGTACTGAAATTGTGAGTTCAGGAATACCAGGAGTGTTCAGGTCATTGGAGATGCTTCCGCTAACAGTGATTTAAGGCATTGGTAGGAATTTGTAGTGCAAATAATAAATTCTGCAGTGCAATGTGTTCTTTCTTCTCTGACTCAGGCAACTCTGAGCAGAAAGGAAGAGCCCACTCTACCTGCATTAAATCTTTGTTGTTGTTTAGTTGCTAAGTCTTGTCTGACTTTTTGCAACCCCATGGACTATAGCCCCCAGGCTCTTCTGTCCATGGGATTTCCCAGGCAAGAATACTGAAGTGGGTTGCCATTTCTTTCTCCAGGGGATCTTCCTTACTCAGGGATTGAACCCACGTCTCCTACATTAGCAGGCTGATTCTTTGCTGCTGAGCCACCAGGGAAGCCCTCCTTAGATCTACACATACTTTTTGGCTTAAATACTCCTGGGCAATTTACTTAAATGCGGATTCCTGTTTTATAAGTTAGGAAGACTATACCATCTTTACGTAGTCAGTCATATTCAAAAGTAATTAAATGATGTAAGTAAAGCCCACAGTGTAACTGCATTTAGAGACAGGACCTTTTAAAAGATAATAAATGTTAAATGATGTTATAAGGATGGGCTCTTAGTTTGATAAGACTGGTGTCCTTATAAGTAGAAAAGACACCAGAAGTGCATGTGCCCAAAGAAAATACCTTGGAGGGCACAGTAAAGGTGGAGAAGCCTCAGGAGAAACCAACCTGTTGGCAGTTTGGCCTCAGACTTCCAGCCTCCAAAAAACTGTAAGAAAAGAATTTTATAATGTTTAAATCACACAGTCTGTGCTTTTGTTTTGTTCTGTTTTTACCACAACTTGAGCTGATTAATATGTACAAATACACCAACAACTACTTAAAATCAAAGGTTCTCTCTACTTTGTCTCCAGAATTTGACTAGTAAAAGTGCAATTTCAATTACTAGGAGCAACCGAGTGACACGGCTGAATCAACACAGCACCCCTCAAAGGGAGCTAAAGCAGCATCAGAAAATCCTATGTCAGACTGTGAACCTCCTTCCCCACTTAGACTTGCATAAAAGAGTGAAAATGAAAAAGTGAAGTGAAAGTGCTAGTCATTCAGTCATATCAGACTCTTTGTGACCTCTTGGTCTGTAGCCTGCCAGGCTCCTCTGTCCATGCAATTCTCCAGGTAAGAATACTGGAGGGGGTAACCATTCTTTTCTCCAGGGCATCTTCCCAACTCAGGGATCCAACCCAGTTCTGCACTGCAGGCAAATTCTTTACTATCTGAGCCACCAGGGAAGCTCTTTTGCTGTGAGTTGTCAATGAAGTTCTGGTGTGTTCATCTGGCACGTATACATAGCATATTGTTATATGGGATAAATTTGGAAATGGAAAGAGAAGTAGGACATAATGGGGATTAGAAACAAGAGGCTGAAACACCTAGGAGTTTGAAATTCTGTTTGAGTCTGGCCTTCAAGATCATTTTGAAAGTATGTGTGTATAGGCTGGAGGAGATAATGGAATTATTAATGGAATGTTAGCTTCTGTTTTATCTATTTAGACATATAATAGTGGCCCTTCATTTGTCCTTTGCCCTTGGTCCCTGAAAGGTTAGGAGAGGCCTAACGTTTCTATGTTCTATGGGGAGAGAGAAACAGAAACATTCATCTTTATGTAGAGTGTGTACTTGTAGTTCTATTTCTCCCAATCAATAGTGCTCAAACTGCATTTTGGAGTTTCTATGCAGGTGTTCAGTGTAGGAGTTGGGCTAATAGGAATGGGTGAGAACAGAAGATGGGTCTGGGAATTTTGTTCCATCAACATTTCCATCTTCTTTAGGCTAGTAGTTTCACATCCTAGAGGACCCCCTCAACAAAAAGACTATTATGCCTTTATAGTTTTGATAGAAAACACTTGCAGGTTTTCTATACATATACATATATATACACACACACACCACACATATATGTTACTGCATGGCAAGTAGAAGGGGAAGTAGTGACATATTTCATCTTCTTGGGTTCCAAAATCACTGCGGATGGTGACTGCAGCCATGAAATCAAAAGATGATTGCTTCTTAGCAGGAAAGTGATGACAACCATAGACAGCATGTTGAAAAGCAGAGACATTACTTTGCCAAGTGTCCCTGTAGTCAAGGTTATGGTCTTCCCAGTGGTCATGTACACCAAAAAATTGATGCCTTCAAATTGTGGTGCTGGAGAAGACTCCTGGAAGTCCCTTGGACAGCAAGGAGAGCAAACTAATCAATCTTAAGGGAGATCAACGCTGAATATTCACTGGAAAGACTAATGCTGAAGCTGAAGCTCCAGTATTTTGGTCATCTGGTATGAATAGAAGACTCATTGGAAACGTCTCTGATGCTGGGAAAGATAGAGAGCAGAAGGAGAAGAGGGCATCAGAGGATGAGATGGCTGGATGGCATCACTGATTGCAATGAACATGAACTTGGGCAAACTCTGGGAGATGGTAAGGGACAGGGAGGTCTGGCGTGCTGGTGTGCTGCAGTCCATGGGATCACAAAGACTTGTATACAACTGAATGACTGGACAACAAAAACAATCAATAGATAGATAGATAGATAGATATAGGGAGAAGGCAATACTCTTGCCTGGAAAATCCCATGGAAGGAGGAGCCTGGTAGGTTTCAGTCAATGCGGTCACTAAGAGTCAGACATGACTGAGCGACTTCTCTTTCCCTTTCCCTTTCATGCATTGGAGAAGGAAATGGCAACCCACTCCAGTGTTCTTGCCTGGAAAATCCCAGGGACGGGGGAGCCTGGTGGGCTGCTGTCTCTAGGGTCGCACAGAGTTGGACATGACTGAAGTGACTTAGCAGCAGCAGTAGCAGCAGACAGATAAAGATACACACACACACATAATGGATTCATGCTAAGTCACTTCAGTTGTGCGACTCTATGGTCTATAGCTTGCCAGGTTCCTCTATCCATGGGGATTCATCAGGAAAGAATAGTGGAGTGAATTGCCATGCCCTCCTTCAGGGGCTCTTCCTGACCCATGGATCAAATCTGCATCTCTTATCTCTCCTGCATTGGCAGGCAGGTTCTTACCACTAGTGCCACCTGGGAAGCCCACACACATATATAATATATATACATAATTATGTATGAAAGTATATTATATAATCATATGAATATATACATAATCATATATGTATATAAATATAAATCATAAAATTCATGGACCTTAACATTTTGAAAAACTTAGCACACAGCTAATTCTTAAATGTATTCAAATTATTATTCAAGTGATTATGCAGTTCATCTAGAAAGTAGTAGTTACACCATACCTTATAATTAATACCAGACTGCCTACACAGAATAGAATTAACTAAGTTTGTACTCTGACTAATTTTCATTTCAGCACTGTCACTAAGAAATTTAAATAACTTCAACAGTAGATTTTGTAATACTCTTCTACTATAAGGAGTTGATGGAACCATCTAGTTAGTCTTTGAAGTAGTGAGCTTGTGGAAATCAATGTAAAATATCCCCAAATACTGTTTTAAGTGCTTAAAACAAAAGGCATTGTATACTGTGACAATGATAGATTTGTTTCTGTAATTCATTGAATTATTTTGATGAGAACATTATTATTTCGTAAGCCCTCTTCACATTACTATAAGATGGGTAAAAAAATATTTTTTTAATTATTAGATCACATGAAATCAGTGGTGAATGGTAGACAGTAACATAATTATTGATATACAGAGTTTATGCACTGAGCATCTGAGAGGTTCTACAAATTACAAGCTGTGAGATCTTTTAATAAAATACCTAATTTTTTGTAATAAGCTGTTACCCAAAATATCTGTTCCTAACTATTGGAAACTGTAATTGTTACCCAATAAGGAAAAAAAGTATCTTACAGATGCTATTAAGTATTTTAAGACAGGATAGCCTGGATTTTCCCTTTGGGCAGTAATCATAAGATCCTTTCTTGTAAAAGAGGCAGACGAAAATTTGATACAGACAGAGAGAGGAGAGACAAACACGCAAAGGAGAAAGTGACGTGAAAATGGAGGTAGGAACTGGAGGGAAGTCACAAGACAAAGAATGCTGGAAGACCCACCAGAGCTGGCAAAGTCAACAAACAATTCTTCTCTAGAATCCGGGGAGGAAGTTCAACTGAGATGACACTTTCATGGTACTGGTTTTGGGCTTCGGACCTCCACAACTATGAGAGAATAAAATTTTACTTAGTTTGTGGTTATCTGTTGCATCAGTGAAAAATAAATAAATAAATAAATAGACCAAATATACCTGTTTTGTTTCTTCAGTGATAAGTCCAAGGTAACAATATTACTTATTTCATAGAACAGTTAAGCAAATTAAGCAGCTGACCCATATAATGAAACGCATGTAGAATAATAACCTGAACGTGTTTAACATAATGATGTTTATGGGATCTCTACTTCTTAATCTCCCTATCTCTCCCCCTCTCTCCCCATTGTTGTTTCTATTTTGTATCTCTTTCTGTCCATGCTAGATACAACTGTACTATACCAGTTTGTACGTGTGTTAGTTGCTCAGTTGTGTCTGTCTCTTTGCAACCCCAGGGACTATAGACTGCCAGGATCTTCTATCCATGGGATTTCCCATGCAAGAAAACTGGAGTGGGTAGCCATTTCCTTCTCCAGGGGATCTTCCTGACTCAGGGATTGAACCTGGGTCTCCTGCATTGCAGGCAGATTCTTTACCATCTGAGCCCCCAGGATATCTACCGATATCATCTATCTATATTATCTGGAATTTTCCATTATTACTCATTTCTATTCTACATCTCACATTAAGATTATGAATATAAATAAAAACTGTTGAAGATGAAAAAATGTTTCCACCAAATGACAATACACAAAGAAACTCTAAAAATGTAAAGCTTACATTATTCCAAATATTTCTTTACATTTCTTTATAATACTATGAAATAAGTAGCAGAACACAAATTTGCTTTTATATTTGTCAATAAAAAAGGTAAGATTTGCAAGGTTAAGGAAAATCCTAAAAATGCTGATTTTTATTTTTATTTCATGTAACTTATAAAGTTTTACCAGATGACCTCAGATGGACTTTCTCTCCCCTCTTTCAAACCGCCATCAAAAAATCTGATTAGTTTATCACTGTATCCTATTTTATAGTATACTACTTATTTGGTTGTAATGTCTTCACTCAACTCTATATTCCTTGGGGATAAAGGTGATATCTTTGCATCTATGCATCTGCATTCTCTCCAGAAGTCCATAGTGCTCCCTCTTTCCCCTCAACTTCTAAACTCACAGAATGCCTGGCAAAGTGCATGCCACGACCACATTCACACACACACACACACACACACACACACACACACACACACAGCCTTCTTTCCTTTCTTTGATGTTGAGAGGGAATGCTTAAATCAAATCAATAAATATGTTAGACAAAATAATCCTTAAGTTTCTTTTGAATTCCAGCTCTCTAAATTCTTAATTATTTTAGATCTTTTGTATTTCCAACTATTTTTCTCTGCTTAATCATTAGTTTATTTAAGATTATTCTGCATAAAAGAAGTAGTGAAATGACTGAACATCCTGAAAAAGTAATTGTTGGCATTTTGCAAAAAGAAAAATGCCTTACATACATTAAATGCACTGAGAGTACTAGGCTGAGTGTATCGATCTGTTTCCTTACAGACTCGGTACTAACGTTAATTTACTGAATTTTCAAGGGTAGCATGAGTGGTGACCAACTGACAATAAAGAGAAATAAAACAGTTGTAACTATCCTGATTCTGTCAGGTAGTAGTCTGGAAGGCCCAAGACTGTCTTTCCTAATGTTATAGACCTAACATTTTAATTTTGCAAACAGATTTTTTGACTATCACATATCTGTAATTGTAATCACCTATTTATTTCTGTTTCTTCTCAGACTTCAACAATTTATTGATGACAATCCCTGGACCCTTCCTTTTCTAAGATCTGGAAGAATATGCAGAAATAAACAATCTTACAACAAATATTTCTGGGATATATGAATGAATAAAGACTGACTATAATCTAAAATTAAGGGTAGTTTCTTTTAGAAAAGTTGTGTGTTAATGTAGGAACTAAGTTTACTTTGACTTTATTACTAATAACATTTTAGAGCTCATGTACACTCGTGGCTGATTCATGTCAGTGTATAGCAAAATGAATACAGTATTGTTAAGCAAAACAAACTAAAAAATAAAAATTTAAACTTAAAAAAAAAGAACCATTTTATTGGATTCACTGTACGAATAAATCCTGCCCACACAATTATGCTGACTCCTGAACCGTCCAGGGGTTCATTAGTTTTTATAAAAGACTTTTTGGAAAAAAGTATCATGTCCCTGCGTAAATTCAAAATCCCATCTCAAAAATTATAGGACACATTTTTTATGAATATTTTGGGCTAATTGTTGACCATAGGCTTGGGTTCAGGTGATGTTCTAGACAGACAGAGAGACAATCTGAACTTACGTTGTTATGGCTCAGAATGTATAGTTCAGTTAAAAAAAAAAAAAAAGCCTTGCAAACTAAGGCTGAAATCTTGCATCTAGGAATGACTATGCTGTTTTCTTATGGTTCAAAGCATATTTAAAAAATTAAAGCCAATATAATAAAATCAGAACAATAGAGGAGATTAAAATTTGTGTAATCTTGTCTTTCAACCAAACATTATTTACCATGAGAAAGGAATAAAGCATTGTGCAAAGTATCTGGAGTTTTATATTCTCATGTAGTCACTAACTTTGGGTAAATCACTCACTTTTTAGTATTGGCTTTGTTTTCCTATCTATGCTGCTGCTGCTGCTGCTGCTAAGTCGAGTCAGTCGTGTGGGACTCTGTGCAACCTCATAGATAGCAGCCCACCAGGCTCCCACGTCCCTGGGACTCTCCAGGCAAGAACATTGGAGTGGGTTGCCATTTCCTTCTCCAGTGCTTGAAAGTGAAAAGTGAAAGTGAAGTCGCTCAGTCGTGTCCGACCCTNTTGACTCCTGAACCGTCCAGGGGTTCATTAGTTTTTATAAAAGACTTTTTGGAAAAAAGTATCATGTCCCTGCGTAAATTCAAAATCCCATCTCAAAAATTATAGGACACATTTTTTATGAATATTTTGGGCTAATTGTTGACCATAGGCTTGGGTTCAGGTGATGTTCTAGACAGACAGAGAGACAATCTGAACTTACGTTGTTATGGCTCAGAATGTATAGTTCAGTTAAAAAAAAAAAAAAAGCCTTGCAAACTAAGGCTGAAATCTTGCATCTAGGAATGACTATGCTGTTTTCTTATGGTTCAAAGCATATTTAAAAAATTAAAGCCAATATAATAAAATCAGAACAATAGAGGAGATTAAAATTTGTGTAATCTTGTCTTTCAACCAAACATTATTTACCATGAGAAAGGAATAAAGCATTGTGCAAAGTATCTGGAGTTTTATATTCTCATGTAGTCACTAACTTTGGGTAAATCACTCACTTTTTAGTATTGGCTTTGTTTTCCTATCTATGCTGCTGCTGCTGCTGCTGCTAAGTCGAGTCAGTCGTGTGGGACTCTGTGCAACCTCATAGATAGCAGCCCACCAGGCTCCCACGTCCCTGGGACTCTCCAGGCAAGAACATTGGAGTGGGTTGCCATTTCCTTCTCCAGTGCTTGAAAGTGAAAAGTGAAAGTGAAGTCGCTCAGTCGTGTCCGACCCTGAGCGACCCCATGGACTACAGCCTTCCAGGCTCCTCCGTCCATGGGATTTTCCAGGCAAGAGTACTGGAGTGGAGTGCAATTGCCTTCTCCTTCCTATCTATCAGTTCAGTTCAGTCGCTCAGTCGTGTCCGACTCTTTGCGATCGCAGCACGCCACGCCCCCCTGTCCATCACCAACTTCTGGAGTTCACTCACGCTCACGTCCATCGAGTCAGTGATGCCATCCAGCCATCTCATCCTCTGTCATACCCTTCTTCTCCTGCCCCCAATCCCTCCCAGCATCAAAGTCTTTTCCAATGAGTCAACTCTTCCCATGAGGTGGCCAAAGTATTGGAGTTTCAGCTTCAGCATTAGTCCTTCCAGTGAATATTCAGGACTGATTTCCTCTAGGATGTACTGGTTGGATCTCCTTACTATCCAAGGGACTCTCAAGAGTCTTCTCCAACACCACAGTTCAAAAACATCAATTCTTCAGCATTCTGCTTTCTTTATAGTCCAGCTCTCACATCCATACATGACTACTGGAAAAACCATAGCCTTGATTAGACAGACCTTGGTTGGCAAAGTAATGTCTCTGCTTTTAAATATGCTGTCTAGGTTGGTCATAACTTTTCTTCCAAGGAATAAGTGTCTTTTAATTTCATGGCTGCAGTCATTATCTGCAGTGATTTTGGATAGACATAAGTGTGTTTTTTTTTTGACATAGTCTTAAAAATAATCATTTTTAATCATTTCAAACACTGTCTCTATTGAACATGGATTCTTGATGGACATGTAGGCTTTCTAACTCAGGTCTTCAAAAATGACTTCTGAATAAGGGGCACTAAGCTTTGACTAGAAATAGCTGTTTGTTCTTTCCATCTGCACTTGATGAGGAAGTTGTGGCCTCTTTTTTCACTGATGTGGATTTTACCATCATTATCCATGCCACTAACCTGCACCCTTGATTACTATAATACTTTTGACTTTGGGCTACTTCTGAGTTTTGGCTGGTGAGGAATGCAGCAATCTATTTGCTTGTGGGTAGCCACTGCAGGAAGCATATTGTACCAGTGTTTCATCGTAAAATGCAATGGAGCTGTACTTTAATGAAGCCACAGCAAGTTTGAGTATATTTGAGGAATCGCTTGAATATTTAATAAGCCTAAATGGAAAGGAGTTTTGTTTTGTTTTTCACTTGCACTATTTTCCTATCAGTGGTTGAACAAAAGACACTTAATGAAAATATCTTCGCTGAATGTTATCATTTCTAACACCATAGGCATTACACAGCCAAAAAATTATATTCACAACAATGCTTGAGGGCCCCTGTGTTCAAGCTTAGCGCAAAATGGTTGTTAAGAAGCCAAGGCCACCATAAAAGGACATACATCCCTGCCTTTAGGTGATGGAACCACCTTCATGGAAAGTGATGAAGAAAAACACAGAATGTGTCCAGCAATGAGGGTGGGGAGATCACTCACTCATAAANTTCACAACAATGCTTGAGGGCCCCTGTGTTCAAGCTTAGCGCAAAATGGTTGTTAAGAAGCCAAGGCCACCATAAAAGGACATACATCCCTGCCTTTAGGTGATGGAACCACCTTCATGGAAAGTGATGAAGAAAAACACAGAATGTGTCCAGCAATGAGGGTGGGGAGATCACTCACTCATAAACAGGCAGAAAAATTTGCAAAAGTCATATCATGACGTTACCTAAGGCATCCAGTGTGTAAGATGTAAGAAAAGATATTCATGGTGATAGTCACACAAAGGGAAAGGATAAACGATTAGCTCATCTCAGGCACTCTTTAGACATGCCCACACATATGTGGAGTCTATATTGTTTATTAGTTTTCATACAAATCACACACTCAAGCACATAAAACACAAGCAAATATATATTTCTTTCAATTGACACCTCATTTCTTCTTTTAAGATGTATCTGGAGTCACTATTATATTATCCAAGTATCTTAATCATCTGGAAATATTTCACCATATCTTATTGCCTGATTGTACCTTTTTCTAATAAAATGGAAATATCACGATTACATCAGCCACCTATTTCTGCATACTCTTTTGTAACTAATGATGCTCTGCTGTTATTAGTGACTGAAATGGACTCAGAGGATTCTTGGATTTGGTATATCCAAAGTTCATTAACTCACATTTTACAAAGGCAAGTTTTATTGAATTAAGTTTTGCCCACTTTCGAAAACCTACAAGCAGATAATTCCAACTATGGTTAGCTATGATGAGCAGATCCTGCTTTCATGAAGACTGACAGAACATGCTGGAAATGGAGGTTTAGGATTGGAACCCTAACTCACTGAGGAGTTGCCTATAAAGCATGGGGCCTGGAGGCAGGATTCCACAGTGGTTAAACAATGGTTCTGGAGTCAGATTAACCGTAATTCAGGCTTTCCTGCTCACTAGCTGTGAAAGTTTAAGCATATTACATAACTCTAAGCCTTAATTTTCTTGTCATTAAAGTGATGTTATTAAGTATAGCTACCTCAGAGGTTTGTTGTACCTACTCAGTAAGATAATTTCACTTATGGATTTACACTTAGCATTCAATCATCTTAGTTATTTGTGTTCATACTATTATGTGTGCAATGTGAAAAATATACTCTTTTCCTTTCTAGGTCTTCCCAATATCAGTACTAGACTCAGGAGGTCAGGAAAATGAGTTAGTTTCACTGTTGTTTGAAACTGTTGTTTGAGTGATTGATGTCTTTAAATCACTTCTTTAAAAAATAGTTACTTGAGTGGATTCATGTTGCTGCTGCTGCTGCTAAGTCACTTCAGTCATGTCCGACTCTGTGTGACCCCATAGACAGCAGCCCACCAGGCTCCCCCGTCCCTGGGGTTCTCCAGGCAAGAACATTGGAGTGGGTTGCCATTTCCTTCTCCAATGCAGGAAAGTGAAAAGTGAAAGGGAAGTTGCTCGGTTGTGTTCGACTCTTCGCGACCCCATGGATTGCAGCCTACCAGGCTCCTCTGTCCATGGGATTTTCCAGGCAAGAGTGCTGGAGTGGGGTGCCATCACCTTCTCTGGCATTCATGTTGATGTATGGCAAAACCAATACAATATTATAAAGTAATTAGCCTCCAATTAAAATAAATAAATTTATATTAAAAAAGAGAAAATAACTATAAACAGTTTTTTAGCTACATCTCACAAAAAAAAAAGAAAAGTTACTTGAATCACTCAGTGATTTACACTATGCAAAGAATTGATGTTCTAAAGACAAATAAGGCAGAGTCTTGTCTATCGGAATCAGGCCTGTAATCTGGGGGGAGATCCAAAGGTGAACATGAATGATAATGATGTACATTTCAATGGAAGATTCCTCCTAACACATTCCTGGGAGTGGATGGGGACAGGGGGGTGAAGAAGCCTCGAAAATGAGTTAGATCATCTACACTGTAGATGCAAGAGGTAAGTTACAACTAAAGCAGACAGAAGAGGCTAACTAATCCATAGAACTTATTTTAGAGATGAAGCTGAGTGAGTTTACATGCCATGACCACATAGCTGCAGCACTGTTAATAGGAAGCCACAGGCCCTTCTCTTACTCCAGGGCTTTTGTATAAAGTCCTCTTTTCCAAGCCACATGCTGTGCTGTTGTTCATAGATCTCTGAGTTAAGAACTGAGCCACAACCTTCAAACTTAGATTCTGGAAAGCAAAGTCCCTAAGTCAGGGAGCCAGCCCATCTGGGGAATGTTGAAAACCCTATAATTTCCACCCAACCCTACAGCAATATTTTCCTTTCATTTGATAGTAAGGTGGCAATTAAAAGAAAATGTGTACAAGAAGAGGGCAAAGGCAAAACATGAGAGACTCCCAGTGAAAAAGGGAGGAAGCATATGGTCAAGGTAATTAGCTTCTCTCTGTTAAGTGTGGGCACATAATTGAGAGCTACATATACCATTCTGTGTATTTCTGACCTTTAGAAGAAACTCACTATTAGGCAGCTCTGACTTTTAATAAAAGTGTCAGAAATAGTATAGGTCATTACCCTACCTTACTTTGATAATTTTTTTAGTACAGCTTTATATCAAGACTTTCATTATAATCTCTACCTCCAAACCAACTGGACATCACTCAAGGTAACATATAATTTACTCCTTTAATGGTAAGTCCAACATGCATTTTTTCACATCACTAAACAGTTCTCCCATTCCAAACAGTCACTGATTTGGTATTCCACAAGTGTAAGTGAAAGTCACTCAGTCGTGCCCGACTCTTTGCAATCCCATGGACTATACAGTCCATGGAATTCTCCAGGCCAGAATACTGGAGTGGATAGTCTTTCCCTTATCCAGGGGATCTTCCCAACCCAGGTATCAAACCCAGGTCTCCTGCATTGCAGGTGGATTCTTAACCAGTTAAGCCACAAATGATGCCCAAAAGTACTGGAGTGGGTAGCCTATCCCTTCTCCAGGGGATCTTCCTGACCAAGGAAACAAAACAGGGTCTCCTGCATTGCAGGCAGATTCTTTATAAACTGAGCTATCAGAGAGGCCCACAAGTTTAGCCCAATTATGATACTATCTCCCTGGAAACAGTGCCAGACCCCACAGCTTAAGGACTCAGTCCCACAAGATGGCCCCTGATTCAAATGCCAATTGCAGTTTCAGCTGGTTACCTGTACTGCTGACTCACTGACTATAAATTGGAGGTTCTCATGACTTCCTCCTTGATTTCCATTAATTCCCTAAAGCAGCATATAGAACTCAGGAAGTTAGTGGATTTAAGATTACTAGTTTGTTACAAAGAACCTTAAAGGATACAAATAAACAGCCCAATAAAGAGATACATAGATCAAGGTCCAGAAAAGTCCCAAACACAGGATCTTCTGTCCTTGTGAATTTAAGGTGTACCACCCTCCTGATGATGCCAAAACACTGACCCCTTTGCCCAGCTGCCAAAACGAATCTCAGGATTTTGGGCGAAGCAGAAAAGAATGGGCTTCCCAGGTGGCTCCCATGGTAAAGAATAAAGGAGACACATGTTTAATCCCTGGGTCAGAAAGAGCCCCTGAAGGAGGAAATGGCAACCCCAATAGTATTCTTGCCTGGGAAATTCCATGGTTAGAGGAGCCTAGTAGGCTATAGTCCATGGGATTACAAAGAGTCGGACATTACTTAGCAACTGAGTACTCAGGAAAAGAATAGCTTTGTTGCTTTGCCAGGCAAAGAGGTACACAGTGGGTTCCTGCCCTGAAAAACTGTGTGTCCTAACTTGGGAGGATTTAATGAGTGGCATTATAACAAAGGTTCAAGGGTGGAGCTGCTGAGCAAACTTCGGCAGATAGTGAAGGACAGGGAATTCTTTCATGTTGCAGTCCATGGTGGTGGTGGTTTAGTTGCTAAGTCATGTCTGACTCTTGCAACCCCATCGACTGTAGCCCATCAGGCTCCTCCGTCCATGGGATTTGCCAGTCCATGGAGGGTCACAAAGAGTTGGACCTAACTTTGTGACTGAACAACAACAACAATCTTCTTGATGAACTTCTCTGGTTCCATTAATGTAGCCTCCAGTGATCTTTACCTGGTATGAACTGTTGTTGTTCAGTCGCTCAGTTATGTCCCACTCTTTGTGACTCCATGAACTGCAGAATGCCAGTTTGCCTGTCCTTCACCATCTCCTGGAGCTTGCTCAAACTTATGTTCATTGAGTCAGTGACACCATCCAATCATCTTGTCCTCTGTCACCCCAACTTCTCTTTCTGACTTCAGTCTTTCCCAGTGTCAGGGTCTTTTCCAATGAGTCAGTTCTTGCCAAAGTCAGATGTCCAAAGTATTAGAGCTTTAGCTTCAGCATCAGTCCTTTCAAAGAATATTCAGGGTTGATTTCCTTTAGGATTGACCAGTTTGATCTCCTTGCTGTTCAAAGGATTCTGAAGAGTCTTTACCAACACCACAGTTCAAAAGAGTCAATTCTTGGGGCTCAGCCTTCTTTGGTAACTTCCTTCATGACTCAGATGGTAAAGAATCTGCCTGCAATGTGGAAGATGGATTCGATCCCTGGGTTAGGAAGTTCCCCTGGAGAAGGGTATGGCAACACACTCCAGTATTCTTGCCTGGAGAATTCCATGGACATAGGAACCTGATGGGCTATAGTCCATGGGATTGCAAAGAGTTGGACCCGACTGATGACTAACAAGTAAATAATAGCCTTCTTAATGGTCCAACTCTCACATCCATACATGACTACTGGAGAAAACATAGCTTTGACTCTACACACCTTAGTTGGCAAAGTAATGTCTCTGTTTTTTTTTTTGTTGTTGTTGTTGTTTTAAGAAGAATGATGATATATCAGAGCTTAAAGACATTGTTATATGTATCCCTTGAGGTGGAACTAGATCTCTACTCCCAAAGCTGCACCATTATTTCTTGACTGCCCCTCTGTTGTCTTTGTCTCTCTTCCCTTCCCAGATTAGTAACTGTTCAAATCTGTCATTTGGAACTCAGGGAAGGTCATGGAGCCTGGAGTCTGTTTCTTACAAAAGACAGGGGCAGAAATGCTTCCATGCTCAGGAGCCCCACAGAGTCCTGCCTCAGTTTCACTGGCACATGGATACATTCTGGCTCACCAATCCTGAAGCTCATCTAGAGTTTTTATAGAGTTGGATCTGTCTACTCCCTCCCCCCCTTCTCAGTGGTTGGTGGATAGGGCTTATAGTTCCATCTCTCTAATAACTTTTTTCTTTCTGGAAACCAGCTCCATGCAGAGGTTATCTAGGAGCCTCACCCTAGGTCACCTCTTTAGCATAAATTCAAAAAGGGCTCCTACTGTGTGGCAAAAGACACTCCTGTCAGTAAGGTAATCCCAAAACCTTGAGGATCTTCATGCCAGGATTAAATGTATTTCTTTTCATACCACAATAAAGACTTTCATTTAAAATGTAGATTGATTTTTCAAACTCCATGGTAGCCACCCTCCTTATTTCCAATTTATCAACCCCACTCAAAGCATGATTATTTTCTTTTGTCCTTCTTTCTTTTCTTCCTCCCTCCCTACCTCTTATCTTCCTTCCTTCCTTCTTTCTTTCTTTCCTTCCTCTCTCTCTGTTTCTTTCTTTCATCAAATGCTTTGTTCCCAGGGTATTACAAAGCAGCACAGCACATTACACAGGCATCCATAGAGAGTATGCTAGGTATCACTTAATTCCTAGAAATCCTACCATTTGTTTGTTGTTATGTCAACCCAACTTACAAGAAAAAGAACCAGAGGAAAATATCAAATTTCCAGTTTACAAATCTCTTAGGTAGGTAGGAATTAGGACATAATTATGCATACTCAGAACTACACAGACTTGTGAATTATGAGTTGCTCCAATGAAATAAAAATTTAGTGACATTTTGTCTTACATTATCAATTAAGTAAACTTCTGGCCTACTGACTAAGGTTTGATTTATGTTGCCTTCCTCTTTCTTTTTACAAAAGTGAGAAATTACAGAGCTATCTTAATGTTTAAAAAGATTAATTGTCCATAACACCAATTTAGTTTGCATGAAGTCTGAACAGCTGTAATTATGCTTACCTTCCCTAGTGAATGTACCTAAAAAAATATTTCTAGGTTACAAGTTCCATCATGCTACATTTAAGAGACCAAATTAAATACAATGAAAACTGCTTATTTCCTTTTTTTCTTGGGTGCTCTCCTACAGCTCACATTCAAATTTCAAAGCCTTAGCCAAAACTTTCCAAACTGCTGGGTTACCAACATTTAACATTTTTTCTTCTCCTCTACATCTTTGAAAAAATGATAAAGTTTTTTTCTGCCTTGATAATTATTTTTTTGATTAATATCTTCCTTTCCAACTGCACACAGTCAGCTAATAAAAAGACATAAGGAAAAGTGAGATAAATTTTAATTTCAATTTCTCCTTTTAATCATAGCTTTTGAACTGACCTCACTGATGTTATCTGAGGACATCCATTCCTTCACACAAACTGTAATATTGTAATCATCCTAAAGGAGTGAAGTTGAAAATACTAGCTCAAAGCTAATGGGAGGAGGGTAGAATTTTTTATGCAAGCTCATTAGTGAGTACTTTAAATCTTCATGTAGATATTATTCTCTACTTGAAAAAAATATTTTTAAAATGTTTTTAATTATTAGGGAGAGGCTTTGGGTAGTGATATCATTTAAAAAATTTTATTCTAATCTCCTTATAACTGGAAAGAAAATGTCCAAACATTATGCATTCTGTTCAAGAGACAACAAGATCCAAATATACTTCAAATGTTTGCAAGAGGTTTTCTACCTAGTGTTCTTAAAATCACTTTCTTCTTGAGGCTTATATTCTACAAAGTGGCCCCTTTTAGCTCTGTTGGTGCAAAAGGAAGAAGAGAAAAATTTGAAAGGAAAAGGAAAATGAAAATGTAAACTTTAGAGAGTTTATACCTTAATAGATACCAGAATTAGGCCTCTGCCAGAATAAACCCAAAAGTTTAAAGATATCTCAGAGATTAATACAGAAAGGAAAGTGGCCAGAGGCCATAGCGTTTACTGAATTGCAGACAATCACAGAGAAAAAATGCATGTCACAGTAAAAAAGACAGTATTTAGATTCCAGTTTTTCAATTAATGCATGATTTTGAGCAAGTTATTAAAAATCTCTGATCTTCATTTGTCTTTTTAAAAATATATATATATAATAATATTGTATAAATATTTACAGGGTAACTTCCAGCAACATGTGATATCATTTATCCTAGAACTTCCCATGCTACCCTCTCCCCAACATTAAGTGTAGACTTTGATACTCATGTTTGTATGATTTGATCCTATCTTCTCTGGGAATAGATAGTGAGTCACCTTTGCCCAAGGTGAACTAATCCATTTTTATTCTTGAGAGGTTGGGATTTAGTCTAAGGCATTAAACTTCATCTGGTTTAAGTCTTTGAGTAAAGTAGTACAAGACAGCCATGTTTGGTGTACAGGAAAACAGAGAAAGCCATCTAAGAGAAAAAATTTGAATAGATCACCAACGAACAGTGTTAGTGAGAGACCAAGAGAGACTGGAGTAGAGGATATGTGGGCTCTGGATGGTTACTGGGGTCAAACAGACACATATGTTATATTGTAACACATTACTTGGTGGGTGACCTCACACTAGAAGAGGATATCAGAACCCAAGGGGTCTTCCCAGAGAAGTGAGGGCTTTGAGGCCCACATTGGATATCCCGGCCCTGCGTAACAGTGCCTGGAAAACAAACCTCATCCCTCAGTGAATTTTAGAAGCCAGTGAAGTTCACAACCTGGAGAACCAGAAGGCTGTAGGGAACTGAGACTCTATGCCTAAAGGCACATGCACAAACTTACACACCCCTATGGGGTCGCACAGAGTCGGACACGACTGAAGTGACTTAGCAGCAGAAGCAGCAGCAGTGCCAGCACAGAGACAGAAAAATGAAAAGTGCCCGATGGTCACCTGTCAAACCACCCAACATGTCCCTCAGCTTGCACCAGGCTCTTGACACGGGTTACCATCCAAAATCCACAGGTCCTCTATTCCAGTCTCTCTTGGTCTCTCACAAGCACCTTTCACTAGTTTCTAAATAGGTACAGAGATGTACAGCACAGTGAATACAGTTAATAAAACTGCAATAAATGTGTATAATGTGTGATTTATGGAAGTACTGAACCACTGTGTGCTACACTTGAAACTAATGTAATATGTAAGTCACCAATATTTTAATAAAAAATAATAAAAAGCAACTAAAATCTTCTTGGCTATTTTCCAGGCTAAAAGATATCTGACAAAATTTATGGCTGATTTTTCACTACTCCAGATAATTTTAAGAAAGAAACTTTTGCGTGTCCTTATGTTAACAAAAGCTGACTTTAAATTGAATTGTGTGTGTTTGTGTGTGCTCAGTCACTCAGTCCTATCCAACTCTTTATGACCCATTGGACAGTAGCCCACCAGACTCCTCTGTCCATGGAATTTCCCAGGCAAGAACACTGGAGTGAGTTGCCATTTCCTTCTCCAGGGGATTTTTTTTTTTTTTTTTGGACCCAGGGATCAAACTCCTGTGTCTTCTGCATCACAGGTGGACTCTACCCACTGAGCCATCGAGGAAGTCAAACTGAATTGTTTTTGCTACATGTCAAACTTTATTACAAACACCTACCATTTTTACTTAATTCTCTTAATACATCCATGTGGTATTATTTTCAGCTTCCTGATATTTTAGCAGATGACACAGAGTTTGTCAAAAATAGTGACTGGTAGAGTGGTAGTGTCAGGTGATGGAGTCAAGATTTGAACACAGGTAATATGATAGCAGAGCCTACTCTCTTAACCACTATTCTATATTCCCTTGGGAAAAAAATACGATAATAATTCTACTAACTATATCAGTTATTATATACATAATAAATGCATAATATATGCAAAGTTATTGCTAAGCCTGTTATTTACCATTTTATTTACATTCCAGTAATATAATAGAACTAAAGTTCTGTCTATCACTCTAAAGAATTTTAGAAGAAACTTCATATAGCCAAACATATCCTAGACCTTGTCACTCTTCTCTTATGTCAAGCTGTTTTTAATACTTTTCAGTTCTATTGAAACAGTACCTTAATTTTAGTAAAATATGACTTATTTCTTATCCTTGATCAAAGAAAAAAAGTTTTAATAAGGTTTCAGAATAATGGTTGGATAATATTTGAACATTTTTTAAATTAAATGCTACTCAGGAGGGCAGTCCCAAAATGGCAGCAAATCTCGGGGACGGGGGAGACTGGTGGGCTGCCGTCGATGGGGTCACACAGAGTTGGACACAACTGAAGCAACTTAGAACAACCTCTACTCTAGATTTTTAATCTTTACTTTTTGGTATTTGTTATCAATCTTGTGCCTTTAAGAATCTAATCTTCAGTATTCATTTTCACTTAGGGGTGTGATTACTGGCTTGATTGCTCTCTCCCCTTTTGACTCTCCCTTTTTTCCCCCAGGTCATCTCTATCTCCTCCCTCCTCCTCTCTTCTCTACTTTGTGAATCTCTCTGGGTGTTCTGGGCTGTGGAGAATACCTAGGGAACTGATTATGGGATAGATTGATCTTTTTTCTTTTTAAAAAAAATTTATTATTTTTTTTTTTACTTTACAATACTGTATTGGTTTTGCCATATGTTGACATGAATCCGCCACAGTGTACAGAAGTTCTCAACCCTGAACCCCCCTCCCACCACCTTCCCCATATCATCTCTCTGGGTCTTCCCAGTGCACCAGCCCCAAGCATCCTGTATCCAGTATCGAACCTAAACTAGCGATCCATTTCTTACATGATAGTGTACATGTTTCAATGCCATTCTCCCAAATCATCCTACCCGCTCCCTCTCCCTCAGAGTCCAAAAGTCTGATCTCTCTTCTTTTGACTCCCCCTCTTCTCCNTAGTTCAAAAAATTTAGACAATAAATGTCATTTATCCCTGGTATGATATTTTTTAGCCTGCTGTGGTAGACAGATGCCCCTGGTAGCCATGTTTAACACAATGACCCAAGTGATGTTGTTCAAATTTCACCACCTCTCCAGGCTTCGAGTCCACAACCTATAAATTAGTGGGAGTTAAAATAATGACCACCAGGTTTCACTTTGTATCATGATTCTATTCAGTCAGCCTTGGCTGCTTGTTGCTCTGGATTTTGAAGGATTTTGGCTGTATTGAGATTCAGAAGAAAAACATGCTATGATTAATAGGAAGGCAGAGTAGAAAGAAATGGCTATAAAGTTGCAGGGCATTTGCACAAGATTTCTGTTTTACCTAAGGTAGGTGAACTGCTATATCAGAGACTACAAAATATAACAAAATAGAAATTTGTTTCTCATGCTCATGACAGTACCAGACAAGGGGACAAGGAGGTATGATGTCCCCTCCAAAGTGACCCAGCCCGATGGACATTATTTCAGATCTACCCCAAACAGAAAGAAACTTCAAAAGTTCCAGAGAAGGCTTGGAAACCCACTCCAGTTCTCTTGCTTCGAGAATCCCATGGACAGAGGAGCCTGGTAGGCTACGGTCCATAGGGTCTCAAAAGGTTGGGTATGACAGCAACTTCACTTTTTCTTTTCACTTTCATGCATTGGAGAAGGAAATGGCAACCCACTTCAGTGTTCTTGCCTGGAGAATGCTAGGGATGGGAGAGCCTGGTGGGCTGCCATCTATGGGGTCGCACAGAGTCGGACATGACTGAAGCAACTTAGCAGCAGCAGCAGCTCTGAAAGTATCATCCATCACTACTACTTTCATGTTTCAGTACCATTTCACCTGATCAAATCTAATTGAAATAGAGGCTTGATTCATAGTTTCTCTGTGTCTGTGAATAAAAATAAAAATATAGATTTTGGTAATCAGCTGTCACAGTATCTAAAACACCTTTCAGCTTAGTTTCAGTTTAACACATTCTCATTTATTTATTGTGTTACTGACTCAAGTCACAGCTCTACTTCATCATGAATTTGAGGATTGGTTCATCTCTAAAGTGGCAATAATAACTGGCAAAATGACCTGTTGTTTAGCTCAGTTGAAAAGCATAGGACAGTAATAAGTCTTGGGTGGGTGTTTCAAAATTGATGTTAATTGTCTAGCTTTGCTCTAGTGAAATCGTTTTCTAATTTTTCATTAGAATATCAACTTCAGAGTGTAGGTGCCTCATCTATCTTGCTATTCAATGTATGCCCAGCAACTACAACAGGGCCTATCACACAGAAGATACTCAATGTGTATTCACTGAATGACTAATAATTCAGACCATAGAGCTATTATCATATATAATAAATTCATAGGCAGTAGTCTTTAAAACTCCTCTCTGTAAATCTCTAAAATACATAGTGTTATTATCATTAATATCAATAATCTAGAAAAACTCTAACCCTCACATTTCCGTGCCATGCTTTGTCTTGTCTTATCCTCATGCTCAGTCACATCCAATTCTTTGGACTGTAGCCCACCAGGCTCCTCTGTCCATTATATTTTCAGGCAAGAATCCTAGAGTAGATTGCCATTTCCTCCTCCAGGGTATCTTCCCCATTCAGGATCGAACCTGTGTCTCTTATATCTCCTGCACTGTAGGCTGATTCTTTAACCACTGAGCCATCATAAAAGTCCCTCACTGCCCTTCAAAACAACCACTGGTATGTCTATGAAGCAATTTAATATAAACAAAAAATTTCAGGCCAGCAATGGGATTAATAACAATAATGTTTAACCCTGAACAGTAAGAAAGGTGACTTCATCCCAGAAGGCTTGAGACTGTCATGATTTCTATCAATTCATTCAGGATTTTATCTGGATGCTGACTTGTTCATCTCCAAAAATATCCCAGTTTGCATGATAAGTTACATAATTATTCTAGTAATAAGATTTTTGTTCGTTTTTACTTTTGAATGATATTATGTTTTAATCCTTCCTGATTCCTCTTGGACAGGTATAACTTTATTGAAGCTTATGTCTCTATGATAATTTGCATGGCTGCTTTAAATAGCAAATTCATGGCTATAAATCATGTTCTATTTTATATAATATTTTGTTACTCATAAGCATTTGTTAATTGGCTAAATTGACTATTTCAGATAAGCAAAGTGAAAGTCATTAAAATGTAGTACTGTGAGTTAAGATTTACTTGGCAACAGATTTCCCCAAAATAATTATATCTGGTAGCAGCTACAGCAGAATGCTACAGCTGAAATTTCAAACATAATTCATGATAAACAATAAATTGGCAATAGACTTCCCAAGCATAATTAGGCACAACCAGTAATAACTATGCATTAGGAATAGATCTCGCAAGCACAACTGGGAATAGCTAACAATAACTAATGAATTGGCAATAGATTTCCTAAGCACAAATATATCTGGTAACAGCTGCTGATGAATATCAGAACTGAAATTTCAAACACAATTCATAACTACATTGTTTTAGGTCAGATGTCATTGTTCTTAACTAAATATTTTCTAGTGTGGTTAAATGCTTTTTTTTTGGCAAATTTTTGAATACAATAAATAACTTTCAATGGCAATAACTCGAGTACTAGGTTTGTCTTAATTAGTAGAATTACTTTGGGCTTAAAATCTAGTCCTTTGGGCAACTGAAAAAACAATTAGCTTTTCTCCTTCATCATATAAAATCTGTATTTTTATAATTATTGTTACTTAATCTCTTCCTTGTGCATACCTGTGTGTGCTCAGTCATATTCAACTCTTTGCAACTCTATGAACTGTAGTTCATTAGGCTCCTCTGTCCATGGAATTTTCCAGGCAAGAATACTGCGGCATGGGGGAGGTTGCCATTTCCTCCTCCAGAGGATCTTCCCAACCCATGAACCCGCATCTCCTGCATCGATAAGCAGGTTCTTCACCACTGAGCCACTTGGGGAGATTATTCAAATGTAAAACCTCTATAATTCTAGATTTACCAGATACACCTAATATCACATAGCTATTATTTTTCCCCCCCTGACAAAATTCACTCAGACCTTTTGTATCTCCAAAAATGTTGATAGTCTCCCCTCTGAGCTCTTTGCCTAGAGACATTGCAGCCACAGTATCTAATGTGAAGCCCCCAGATTCTTTAAGTACATTAATAGTGGGGCTTCCCTGTATATCTAGTGGTTAACACTTCACCTTCCAATGCAGGGGCTTAAGATTCAGCCCCTCATCCGGAAGCTAAGATCCCTCATACCTTGTGACCAAAAAGCTGAAAGATAAAACAGAAGCAATATTGTAACAAATTCAATAAACCTTTGAAATTGATTTACATAAAAAAATCTTTAAGAATACATTAATATCTATTATATGTCAGGGATACCGAAGGGCCTCACATATAATAGGTAAGTGTTTTCATACATATTGCCTTATTTGTTTCCCATTATAATCTTGTGACATATGTATTGTACATTGCTCCTTACACATATGGTCATTTTCAAAAGAATAAACATCCTGGAGACCAGTACCCATATGCTTACCCTAAGATGAATCTTGGCATGCAGTAGATACTTAATCAATTGTTGAGCAAAAATCGTAAATCAGAAGCATATACATACGCAGTTTCTGTTAGGTGTTTATTGTTGCATAACTATAGTACTGAAATCTTAGTGGTTTCAAACAACATCTATTTATTGTCTTGCAGTTTCTGTGGGTTGGGAATCCTAGCTTGCCTTAGAAGGGTCTTCTGTTTTGGGTTCTCACAAACTGATCTCAATGTGGTAGCTAGGACTGCAGTCATCTGAGCTTGACTGGGGCATGATTTGCTTCCTCAAGCTCACATTGTTGTTGGCAATATTCAGTTCCTGGCAGGTGGCTGGACTGAGGGCCAGAGGTCTCCATCAGTTTCTAGCCATGTGAGACCTCCCCAAATGGTGACTTACTCCTTAAAGCTAGCAAAAGACAGAGTGTCAGAAGGATGGGTTTATAACTTACAGGATGTAATCACCTACGCATAATCACATACATCTCCTCACTGTTGCCAGAGTCTGTTGGTTAGAAACAAGTTACAGGTCATGCGTCTGCTCGATGAAAGGGGATTATGCAGGTGTATGACAACTAGAAGGTGGTCACCTAGAGTCTCCTCATAATTTTTCTACCAAGTTTTCTGAAAGGAAACTAGTTTGAAACTAGCATCTCCAATTCAATGGGCATGAACTTGGGTGACCTCTGGAAGATGGTGAGAGACAGGGAGGACTGGCATTCTACAACCAGTGGAGTCGTAAACAGTTGGATACAACTTAGTGACTAAACAACAGCATAGATTTATCAGAAGCAAATGCTTATAATAAGAGTAAGATGAAGTTTTAAAATCTGGTCAACGAGAATGTGATACATGGCTCATTTGAGTTGAGAGCAGGGAGCTGTATGTGAGGCTAAGTTTGCTCTGCAGAATGTGTCTACTTTCCTTCCACACTCCTTACAGTATGATGGCGCATTATTAAAATATTTATACAACTTACATAACTGCATCTAGAAATTATGTATTTGATGTAGTCTATTCAGCCACATTTTATTTTTACTCTTTCTTTTAAAAGCATTTTTGGCAACGTGAGCTCACCTGCCTTGCAAACTTCAGAGAACCATGAGCTCTGTGGTTTTCCAGGTAGCAATCTAGATGCTGAATTCATTTTAAGTAATAGCAGGATAGGTCCAAAGGAGGACATAGTAATGAGAGGAATTCAAATTATTGTGCCTTAATCTTTATAGGAATTCTAAACTGCCTTCATATTTTAAATTCCAGCTGATGAAATTTCTTATAGAGAAACATTAAAAATCATAAGAGAGTACATACAGATGCCCATGAATTCTCATATATATTCCTTTATTCTCCTAAACATGGCATTTCCACGTTTAGTAAGATATCATTGCATGTGTAAGCACAGTTTTACTGAAGCATAAAATTCATTTTGTGTTGCAGTAAAATTCTTCCCTTTCTATCTCTTCTCATATCTTCCTTTCAATATTGCTAACAGCGAGATATTTGTAGTTAAATAAATGTGACTGCCATTTCCAGCTCTTCGACTTACTAGTTGTCTCATCTTAAAAATTTACATAATCATTTGAGCATCTATTTCCTCATCTGTAAAGAAAAAAAAGTAGGAAGAAAGAAATAAAAAGGTAATTACAGCTGCCTCATAGGGTGGTGGTGAGGATTAAATAAGATTGAATATCTAAAGGGCTTAAAGTAGTTCCCAGCACAAGGTTGGCATGCAGGCCATGTTTTCCTCCCTCTGCCTTACATTTATATTTCACTTTTACAGTCTAAAAATGATGATTCCATTTGAATTGTTTCTCAAAATGAAATCCAGGCTTCCATAAAAAGATAGCCCTTCCTGAGACTGAGATGATGACTACCATGACTACACCATTTTAATACTCTGACTATAAACTCTGTTAAATGCTTCTCAATTTTTTTTAATTAAATGAATTCTAAAGTTTCAAATGGTTCCTTGCAGAGTTTTGTTTTAACTTTTATTTAGCAATTTCCCCTTCTACCTAAATGAAATTTGAGTCACTGATTGCCTACATTTGTAAAGATTTGTCTAGTTATGTACTTCTTCCATTATACTTATATAAAAATAAGCCCTTGAAATATAATGCTTGAGTATTTTGTGAAGTCTTTTGGTTCATATCGTCATCAAACATTTTTTGAATAACGATGTGAAATTCACTGTATAGATCAAAGAAAAAAAGGCAATTTTAAGAATAATAATGCTACTATTAATAAACTTTGAGCACTTACTAGGCACCAGGCACTCTCATAGGTAATGTGTCTATTTACTTATTTAAACTTCTAATCATATTTTCAGGTGGATGTTATTACCTGAATTTTATATACGTGAAAACAGAGGTCCAGAGAGTAAGCTCACCATATAGTTTGATGTAGGTCACACAGTTCATAATGCGCAAAGCCAGAATCCACACCCACAAGTCTGACTCTAGAGTCTCTGCTTTCCATCAGTGGTCAAAGACTTACATACAGAAGTTCATGATTTAGTGTATTTCAAATATATTTTGCGGACTTCCCTGGTAGCTCAGACAGTAAAGAATCTGCCTGCAATGCAGGAGACCTGGGTTTGATCCCTGGGTATGGAAGATCCCCTTTAGAAAGGAATCAACTCCAGTATTCTTGTTTGGAGAATTCCATGGACAGACCATTGGGTCCCAAAGAGTCAGACACAATTGAGTGACTTTCACTCACTTTATTCACTCATTCAATATCTTTTAACTCATTAGATAAGCCATTTCTTTTAATAATTTTTTAATTACAAAAATTCCCTCTCCATCCCCAATCATTAATTCAGTTCAGTTTAGTCACTCAGTCATGTCCGACTCTGAGACCCCATGAATCGCAGAACGCCAGGCCTCCCTGTCCATCACCAACTCCCGGAGTTCGCTCAGACTCATGCCCATCGAGTCAGTGATNGAGGAAAGGAATGCTGTCTATTTGCCTTCTTGGAGATACCATTTATGAGCTCTGGCTTTACCTATATTAAAGTGAACACTGAACATACAGTTAGACATTTCTGAAAAGGACAACCTCACCTGTTCCAGAGTCAATAAGGCTAAACTTCACTTCTTCTAAGCTTTCCTTCAGAATTAATAGTTATGAAATAAATGCTGACATTTATTGACTGCCTATTTATGCAACATGCATTTCATAATTCATTGAATCTTTAATGCAAACCTCTGTCTTATGTCTTCTTATTAATCCTTTTTATAAACAGAGAAAAAGAATAACAAAGAAGTCAAGTAACTTGCCTATTCTCACAACTACTGATAGTATCAAGCTTTGAACACTGTAATTCTTGTCTCCAGACATGCTCACTTAATCTTATATTAGGTAAGTGTCCTTAACTTTCCTGATTCACACTATATGAGTTCTAGTAATATAAATATAAAATCAGGGCATGGATGTATTTTTGAAATAGTTATTTATATAATCTTAGTTTTATTTATTTTTTTTTTTTTAGCTTACCAGAAGGAGAGTTATTTAATTAAGTTAGGCAGCTCCCCCTTGTCCAGGCTGGTAGAATCCTGCCAGATACAATCCTTTCCCCTGCTTCTTGTTTAGCAGCCAAGAAGACTTTGCATACAAAGCTTTTGGGGGGGTGGGTAGAGCCCATATATACAGTGGCTGACTTGCTGGTAATAAAATACCTTAATGGGTGAAACAATAAATTCTAGCCAAAGAGACATCTCCAAAACATCTAGACTGTCTGAGGGACAGCCAAGATGAACAGATGATGTAACTTGTGTATGATAATCAGCCCTCCAGGCCAGGGCTGCTTCTGACTGGTTTGTGAGAAAAAGCCTTTGTCTCAGTTTCACCATAGAGAGAGGGACAGCCATGTACAATTTATTTTGTGAGTAGTTAAGTAATGTTGAAGAAAAATATTGAATTGGATTTGTCAATGATAATTGTGGGACAATTAAAACAGTCAGAGGGAGCCAACTATATTTCATTTTCATTTATTTTCCAAAAACATATTTCTTTAAAAAAGATCTTCCATTTGTTGAAATTATAAAGTCTCCTTTATATTTAATATCCTGTATTTTCTAAGCACTGCATTATTGAATTATCAGGAAGATGTTTCCTTAGAAGTTTATGTAATGACTGGTTGTTTTCTTAATAACCTTCATCCTTAGACTTGCTATGGAATAGTTTGATTGGTTGGTGGTTCCTACATGCGTGCTAAGTCACTTCAGTCATGTCTGACCCTTTGCAACCCCCTGCCAGGTTCCTCTGTGAATTCTCCAGGCAAGAATACTGGAGTGGATTGCCATACCCTCCTCCTCCAAGAGATCTTCCCAATTAGGGATCAAACCCATGTCTCCTGTTTCACGTGCATGCAGGCAGATTCTTTACTCTTGAGTCACTGAGGAAGCCTTGGTGGTTCCTAGCAGTTCCCTAATTCAAGTTGGTAAATATTTGGAATGAGAACCATGCTGGGCACTTCTGACAGAATATAAATATATATATATTTTAGTTTCTGTTCTTGAAATGTTTGAGTTAGTTGGCAGGATAATAAATCAATAATAAAAATGGTTAAGTTTTATTGTGGGCTTTCTTTACACCTTGGAATGTTTAAGCACTCTGCACTTATTGAATCATTTAATTATAAAAACAACCATATTTCTCTTTTCATCCTTATTTTATATATGGAAACTGATACTTGGAGAGCTTTCATATTGTGTTCCAGGTTACATAACAAAAAAAGTTGGTAACTGCTGCTGCTGCTGCTACTGCTAAGTCGCTTCAGTCATGTCCGACTCTGTGTGACCTCATAGACGGCAGCCCACCAGGCTCCTCTGTCCCTGGGATTCTCCAGGCAAGAACACTGGAGTGGGTTGCCATTGCCTTCTCCGAAAAGTTGGTAAACTAGATTGCAAATCCAGGTATGTTTGTTTCCTACAGCTACGGTAACAAAATACTGCAAACTAGATGACTTGAAATAACTAAAACTTATTCTCTCACGGTTCTGGAAGACAGAAGTCTGAAATCAAGTTGTCTAAAGAAACTGGTAACCTCTAAGGGAGGACACTTTTTTGCCTCTTCTAGCTTCTCGTGGCTGTTGTTGCTTCAGTCTCTCTCTGGTGTCTATGTAACTTCAATCTCTGCCTCATGTCTTCACAAGACCATCTCCTCTCCTGTATCTTTTCTTCTCTCTCCTTTAAGGATATTTGTCATTGAATTTAGGGCCCAACCAGAATAATACGGGACAATCTCATCTTAAGGTACTTAATTTAATCATATCTACAAAGACTTTTTTTTTTTTTTTCCAAATATGGTCCCATTCATAAGTTCTCTGGGTTGAGATGTGGAGATACCATTCAACGGACCCCACTAAGCATTCTGATTGCAATGCCCTTTCTATGACTCTCAATGTGTAAATATAAATAGACTGAAGGGCATAGTAAGATACCTCTCAGTGGGAGGGAGCAGTAGAAAAGACAAAAGTACTGGCTTTAGACAGAAAGGAATATGAGCCTTGCCTTTACCGTAATTATAGTCTGTTTCTCCTTGGCCAGGTTACCTATTAGTTCCAAGTTTCTGTTTTGTCATCTATAAAATGTGCTTTACTATGTGATTTGCCATATCAGTTTTTGAAGATAAAGAAAAACTAAATAGAATCACCAGGTATCACATCTAGTGTTAGAGGAACCATTGACTGAAACTGCCTATCCTGTCCAGGCATGATAGTAACCACTAGCATGAGTTATCTTACACCAGGAAGTCCTGGTAAAGAATGCCTGACTAACAAGTTACTACCAATCAGAATAATTCAGGAAAGGTCAAAAGGAGAGAGGAGATGTCAATTAATGTGTCCTACCAAACTCCCAGAATCCTTCATGCTGGAATCCATCTGGGCAGGGCAATGCCAGGGCACCTTTTCCAATAGTCTCTTGCTTTGTCAGCACATGTGTCTCCTCAGACAGTTTGTTTCTGAGTTTTAGACAAGAGCTAATTCTCAGGCCCTGGAAGGGATCTCCCCTTTTGCAACAGGTAGATACAAAATGTTAGTGTCCCTTTACTGTCCATGAACAAACAAACCAAAAAATGGGGGAAAAGGAAAATAAGGAGTAATTCATCTCTAGATGAGACTCAAGAATAGAGTTTGGAGATTTCTTCAGTTAGGTATATCTTGATAGACTCTTTGATTTTCTACAGATGAGGACAACCTATATGCTCTCTAGAAAAGGTGAGTAAAAGAGCATTTATTTTTTAAAAAGAGTATTTTTACAAGAACATTACAGAAAAGATTTCAATCTGAAAAAAAAAAAATTGCTACAGTGCAAGGAGAACTTTAACTTTTAGGATGGAGAGCCTGTAGAGAAATCTCAGAAATCTGTTATAAAGTTTTCAAAGACATTAAGATATTAAGTTATTCTGTTTTCTGGCAAAATATTTTGTAGAGTAGAACTAATAGTCATGATACAAAGAACAATTGTGTAAATGCACAAAGGCAAACAATTCAAGAAGAAATGAGCAGACAATTTTAAAGAAGTACTTTACAGGTATAAAAGTTTATATAGTCAGTGTCATCTATGAGGACATCTATGATATGACAGTGATATTATTACAGAAGGAATACACAGCCCCATTAACAATCAGTGTGTGCAATTAAAATTAATGACTGGTTAAAAAAACAACTGGACTAGCAAAAACTAAAAAATATGGGAAAATATACTCAGGAAGTAAGAGTAACAAGTACTTAGGAAAGTATAATCTAATTATGAAAGTATAAATTGAAATATTTTATTGTTTGAAAATATTTTGGCATTCTCTAAGACCCAATATTTCCACTCTTAGAGAAAATGCACATTTACACCAGGCTACATCTATAAAACTGATCATAGGAGCATTGTAATATTTTCAAACTTGAAACTGCCCAAATGGTCACCAAAAATAAAAACGTCAAATAATTCACATTAAATAAGGAGTGCTATATGATAATAAACATTAATGAACTACAAACACATACATCTACATGCATGTATCCCAATAACATGCTAAGTGAAATAATCATGTCACAAAAGAATACACAATGTGATTTTATTTATATAAATTATAACTGCAAAAAGACTAAACTATCTGCTTATGATGGATATATGACAGAGAAAATTGCAAAGAAAAGAAGAAACAAGAAATCCAGGAGATTTTAAAACAAATTTCAGCATAGTATCTGCTTGTAGGAGAGGGAAGGGAAAATACAGCAAGTCCTCTACACACAAATGAATTCCATTCCAAGAGCACATCTTTAAGTCCAATTTGTTCTTAAGTCCAAAGTTAGCCTAGGTATCCAGTTAACACAATCAAATATATAGTACTGTACTGTAATAAGTTTATAATACTTTTCACACAAATAGTACATAAAAAACAAATCCAGAAAGCAAGAAAATATTTTAAATCTTATAGTACAGTACCTCAAAAAGTACAGTAGTATGGTACAACAGCTGGCATACAGGGTCTGCCATCTAATGAATAGGCAAGAAAAGTTACTGACTTGAGGATGGAGAAGAAGTAAGAGAGGGTAGAGATGAAAGATTATCAGCAGTAGAAGGTGGAGGGCAAGCTGCAGTTTCACTAACGCCTGATTCTGATGGCACAGGTTTCTTGCTGGATTCAATTTTAAATATTCTCTTAAAAAATTATGCAGTGATGTCTAAGTAGTAGCTCTCTTTTTCTCATCAGGTATGACAAGGTTCAACTGTACTGCATTCTGAAAGGCTGATGCAACCTTCGTGTACCATTCTATGTTCATGTACCATGCCTCAAACGCTAACAGTGCCTCCTCAAATAAAGAAAAAACTTCTTGCCATTTCCTGCATCATGAATCTGTTTGGTTCTTCAGTAACTTCTTCATCCTGTCTCTCTTCATCTTTTCACTGGGACTTTAAATGCATCAGGCCTTCATTAGTAAGCTCCTCATGTTGCATAGCAAGGGGCTCAATGAAGTAGTCCTTGCATGTTTGCTTCTTTGAAAGTTAACAACCTGAAGGTTTGTCTGTAGGCTTCTGTGACTGGGTTATGGTACTATGGCTTCCAAGGTACTGGGGAAATTCAGGTTTTTCTAAAAACTTAATGGTGTTATTCATCTGCTCAATTTAACCTATTTTTAAAAAATTTTATATTTACATATGTACTATATGTATAGGTATACATGTGTTTTGGGTGGTTTTTGTACAAACATCTCACAATTTTTAAAATAACACAAAGAGATAATCCATTTGACATAGTAGATTTTAGAGTTGAGTTAGATAGCAATTTGATTCAATAAGATACTCAGTCATTTACTTAATATCAGTTAAGAAGGAGCTAGACACTTGCCAGAACTGTGCAAAGATGTCAGTGTAAGATTTTCCTACACTTACTTCCTGTCATGAGTACAATGAATCTACAATTATACATGGAATAATTTCTTTCAAAAGAAATCCAGAAACTGAATTACACATTATGTGAACTAGAAAATATCTACCATGAAATGGATAGAAAATGTTGAAAAACATTCTCACAGTAAATCATGGTATTTACTAGCATGGTATTTACTAGCCTAGCATAGTAACATGGTATAGGAAAGGGACACACAATCCTCAGCTTCTCTCTGAGGAGCAAAAGATTTAGACCAAGCATCTAGTGCCCTGATTTTTTAAGACTTCCATCTCACAGGTGGGCCTTAAAACCACCTAGTTCTGAAAGTTAATGGGACTTGCTTCCATGACTATACAAAGGAATAGTCCTTAGTGGGATCAGAAGATTTGCTGTGCCTTTCCAGTGTTTCCCTGAAAAAGATCTATTTGCATTCTTTAAAACTATTGCCTGAAGGTTAGGCTTCTAATATATCCCACTGTTAGGGCTTAATAGTGATCTTCCCTTTAGACTATCTGGCAAGGCCGGCAGGCACTGTCTTCCCATAGTCCTGATGGCCCACTCTAGGTTACCAAGTAGTAGAATGAAGGACATAACAAAGATTGAAGCTGATATAGGAACTAAAAATACAATACAAAAATCAATAAAATTAAAAAGTTGGCATATGAAAATATAAACAAAATAGAGCAAACTTCAGCTAGACTTACCAAGGGAAAAATGATAGAGTATTCAAACAAAGAAGATCAGAAATGAAAGCAGAGACATTACAGTTTATAATAACAAATATGAATTCTTAAGAGACTGCTATAAACAATTAACAAATTGGACAACCTATAAAAATAGATAAATTCTTAGAAACATGCAAACCACTAAGACTGAATCATTAAAAAAAAAAAAAAAAAAAACAGAAAAACTGACCAGATCATTTACTAGTAGAGATTGAATCAGTAATCAAAAATCTCCCAGTGAAGAAAAGCAGAGAATTATATGGCTTCATGGTGAATTCTACCATATATTTAGAGAAGAATTAATGCCAATCCTCCTGAAACACTTCCAAAAAATAGGAGAGGAAGGAATCCTTTTAAAATTATTTTATGAGGCCAAAATTACCCTGATACTAAAACCAAACAAGAGCACACAAGAGATTATTACAGGCCAATATCCCTGATCCACATGGATGGAAAAACCCTCAACAAAATAATAGTAAAACAAATCCAGAAATACACTGTAAGGATCATTCATCATGATGATCCAGTGAAATTTATTCCAGGGAGGTAAGGAGATAAGGTGATTCAATATTTGCAAATTAATCAATGATGAAATGTACTACTTTAATGAACAAAAAGGATAAAAACCATATGATTATTTCAATAGATGCAGAAAAAGCATTTGACAAAATTTAACACCCGTGTATCATAAAACAGTGCTTTGCTAGTGATTCAGTTGATAAAGAATCTGCCTGCAATGCAGGAGACCTGGGTTCAATCCTTGGGTGGGGAAGACCCCCTAGAGAAGGAACTGGCAACCCATGCCAGTTATCTTGCTTGCAGAATTCCATGGATGGAGGAACTGGGCAGGATACAGTCCATGAGATCACAAAGAGTCAGACACAACTGTGTGACAAATTTTGACTTTGACTTTTTGTATCATAAAAATTCTCAATAAACTGGGTATAGAGGGAAAATACCACAGCATAATAAAGGCCACATATTACAAGCCCACTGGGCTTCCCCAGTGGCTCAGTGGTTAGGAATCTGTCTGAAATACAGGAGTCACAGGAGATGCAGGTTCAATCCCTGGGTTGGGAAGATCCCCTGCAGGAGGGCATGGCAACCCTTTCCAGTATTCTTACTTGGAGAATCTCATAGATGGAAGAGCTTGGTGGGCTACAGTTCATAGGGTTGCAAAGAGTTGGACATGACTGAAACAACTTCACATGCACACACATTACAAGCCCACAGCCAACATCATATTCAATGATGAAAAGCTGAAAAATTTTCCTCTAAGACGAAGAGCAAGATGAAAATCCTCACTCTTACTGCCTTTACTCAACATAGCACAGGAAGTTGTAGTGATATCAATCAGTCAAGAAAAAGAAATAAAAGTTAATCAAGACCGAAAAGAAGAAGTAAAATATGTCTCTATCTGTAGATGACATGACACATATAGAAACCCTGAAGACTCCACCAAAAAACTATTATAAATAAGAAACAAATTCAGTAGAACTGCAGGATGCAAAATGAATATATGAAAATCAATTGTGTTTTATACACTAATGAATTAACAGAAAGAGAAATCAAGGAAACAATCCCATTTATAATTAAATCAAAATGACTAAAATACATAGGAATAAATTTTAACAAAGATGTCAAAGGTCATGTGAAAACTATAAAACACTTACTAAAATTGAACTGAAAGTCACTCAGTCGTGTCCGACTCTTTGCGACCCCATGGACTGCCATGGAATTCTCCAGGCTAGAATATTGGAGTGGGTGGCTTTTCCCTTCTCCAGGGGATCTTCCCAACCCTGGGACTGAAGGAGGCAACAATATATGGACAGATATATCATGTTAGTGGATTGGAAGAATTAATATTGTTATAATGTCTATGCTACCTAAACCAATCTATATGCAGTTTCTATCAAAACTCTAATGGCATTTTTTTACAGAAATAGAATAATCCTAAAGTTTGTATGGAAGGACAAAAGATGCCAAATATCAAAAGCAATCTTGAGAAAGAGGAACAAAGGTAGAAGCATCATAATTGCTGATTTTAAAGTATATTACAAAGCTACAGTAACCAAAGCAATATGTTATTTGCATAAAAAGTTATAAATAATCATAAATACCAACAGAACAGAATCAAGAAATAAATCTTCACATATGCAGTTAACTAATATTTAACAAGGAAGCCAAGAATATTCAATAAGGAAAGAATAGTTTCTTTAATAAATGTTGCTAGGAAAAATGTATACACACATGCAGAAGAATGAAATTACTAATAGATCCCCACTTACACAACTCACAAAGATTTAGTTGAAATGGATTATAGGTATAAACATAAGACCTGAAACCATAAAATTCTTAGAATAAAACATAGAGAAGAAGCCCTTTAACATTTGTCTTGGCAATTTTGGTTATGATATCAAAACAAAGCAACAAAAGCCAAAATTAAAAACTAGAACTACAGCAAATTAAAGTGCTTCTACAGAACAAAGGGAACAATCAGCAAAATGAAAATGTAACCTACAAAATGAGAGAAGATATTTTTAAATTGTATATGTAATCAATGCCCCCAAATGTATGTATATATAATGGACTCACAGAACTCAGTAACTAAAGAAGAAAAGCAATGATATTAAAAAAATGAGCAGAGGAATTGAATAGACATTTATTCAGGGAAAACATGCAAATAGCCAACAGGTACATGATGAGGTGTCCAAAAGTACTGATCATTGAGGAAATACAAGTCAAAATCACAATGAAATATTACATAATACCTGTAAGAGTGGCTATCATCAAAAACACAAGAAAAATCAAATGTTGTTGAGGATGTGAAAAAAAGAAACCTATGTGCTGCTGGGGTCCAGCCCCGGTGGATCCAGGNCAGACCAGGGGGGGGCTCAGTGCCTCCTCTCCCTCAGGAGAATGGAAAGACGCCTGTGGCCTACGTAGGTGGTGATTGGTATTCCATGTAAGCCAAGTTATTCAGCCTCTTTTATTTGTTAATTTTCTAATCCCTCTCTATCTGTAATTAGACAAGTTTTTCCTCGCCTATCCATTGACACCTTCAAATCACCCTGGATCCACCGGGGTTGGACCCCGGCAGGCAGGGATACCAGAAAACCTAATTAAGTAAACAATACACAACCTGTGTAGTCTTCTACACTATTTATTATACTTCACATATGATTGTTTCTTAACTGACTTGTGTATATAGCCTGGATGAACTTTGAAATGAGTATTCACATATGTCATATCTTTTGTCCTTTTCCTACTGTTCATGGTGTTCTTGAGGCAAGGATACTGGAGTGGTCTTTCATTTACTCCTCCTCCAGTGGACCAATTTTGTCAGAATTCTTCACTATGACCCATCCATCAGGGGTGGTCCTGCACAGCATGGCTCATAATTCATTGAGCTGTGCAAGTTCCTCAGCTACAACAAGGCTGTGGTCCATGAAGTGGTATGACACCAGGTGATGAGCCTCCCAGGACAGAAGGTGTCCAATATGCTACTAGGGAAGAGCAGAGGGCAGTTACTAATAGCTCCAGAAAGAATAAAGTGGCTTAACCAAGACAGAAATGATGCTTAGGTGTGGATGTGTCTGGTGGCGAAAGTAAAGTTCAATGCTGTAAAATATTGCATAGGAACCTAAATGTTAGGTCCATGAATAAAGGTTAATTGGACATGATCAAGCAGAAGACAGCAAGATTGAACTTCAACATCTTAGGAATCAGTGAGCTAAAATGAATGGGAATGGGCAAATTTAATTCAGATGACTATTATATCCACCACTGTGGGCAAGAACCACTTAGAAGAAATAAAGTAGCCCTCATAGTCAACAAAAGAATCTGAAATGAAATGAAAGGATGATTTCAGTTTGTTTCCAGGGTAAACTATTCCACATCACAGTAATCCAGGTCTATGTCCCAACCATTGATACTAAAGAAGCTGAAGTGGACTGGTTCTATGAAGATCTACAAGACCTTCTAGAACTAACACCAAAATAAATAAATAATAAGTCCTTTTGTCATAAGAGATTGGAATGCAAAAATAGTTGAAAGTCAAGAGATACCTAGAGTAACAGGCAAGTTTGGCCTTGGAGTACAAAATGAAGCAGGGCAAAGTTAACAGTTTTGTAAAGAGAGTAAGTTGGTCATAGCACACACCTTTTTCCAACAACCCAAAACAACTCTACTCAAGGACATCACAAGATGGTCAATATCAAAATCAGGTTGATTATGTTCTTTGCAACCTAAGATGGAGAAATTTAATACAGTCAGCAAAAAACAAGACGTGGTGACTGTGGCTCAGATCAGAAGCTTCTTACTGTAAAACCCAACCTTAAATTGAAGAAAGTAGGGAAAACCACTAGACAATTCAAGTATGATCTAAATAAAATCTCTTATGATTATACAGTAGAGGTGATGAATAGATTCAAGGGATTAGATCTGGTAGACAAAGTGCCTGAAGAACTATGGACAGAGGTTCGTAACATTGTGCAGGATGCACCACAACAAACCCAAAGAAAAAGAAATGCAAGAAGACAAAGTTGGCTGTCTGAGGAAACTTTACAAATAGCTGATGAAAGAAGAGAAGTGAAAAGCAAGGGAGAAAGAGAAAGATACACCCAACTGAATGCAGAGTTCCAGAGAATAGCAAGAAGAGATAAGAAGGCTTTCTTAAGTGAACAATGCAAAGATAGGGGAAAATAATAGAATGGGTAAGACTAGAAATTTCTTCAAGAAAAATGAAGATATCAAAGGAAGAGTTCATGCAAGGATAGACACAATAAATGACAAAAATGGTAATTACCTAACAGAAGCAGAAAAGATTAAGAAGAGTTGGCAAGAATACACAGAAGAATTCTAGAAAAAAAAGGTCTTAATGACCTGGATAACCATGATATAGTATGGTCACTGATCTAGAGCCAGATATACAGGGGTATGAAGTTAAGTGGGCTTCAGGAAGCATTACTATGAACAAAGCTAGAGGATATGACAGAAATCCAGCTGAGCTATTTAAAATCCTAAAAGATGATGCTGTTAAAGTGTTACACTCAATATTGGAAGACTCAACAGTCGTCACAGGACTAGAAAAGTTATTTCATTCCAACTCCTGAGAAGGACAATGCCAAAGAACATTCAAGTTACTGTACAAATGTGCTCACTTCGCATGCTAACAAGATTATGCTCAAAACCCTTGACAGCAATATATGAACTGAGAACTTCCAGATGTACAAGCTGGGTTTAGAAAAAGCAGAAGAACAAGAAATCAAATTGCCAGCATTCACTGGATAATGAAGAAAGCAAGGGAATTCCAGAAAAACATCTACTTCAGCTTCATGGACTATGCTAAAGCCTTTGTGTGGATCACAACAAACTGTGGAAAATTCTTAGAGATGGAAATCAAATCCATTCTCATGGCATAGTTGCCACTGTGCTTTGGATTATTCCCCCAATTCAAAGTAGCTCTGGATTCTTGAGTTTCCTTCTTTAAACAGTTTTTCTAGGGACCACATCCATATCTCCCCAGTAAAAGCAGAAGAAATTTATGGGTTCCCAAGTAGTTTGCTACATGCAAAGCACTGAGGTGATGCCGAAAATTCTTAGGATCTGTGAGCTTGTTAGATACACAGACACTTTAAGCTACTATATAGATTTCTATTTTGTTTCATGACCTCTAGTTTCTTAAGTGTTAGATGATTTCCATGTTTGGTTGCTCTTTATAAGATTTTCTTCCTTTCTAATCTCTCTCTCTCTCTCTCTCTATATATATATATATATATATATTATTCATTTTATTGGGGTCTTGTCTGGGGGAGGGAATCCTATTCTACCTTAATTCTGAAGATTTTGTTCCTCCCTTTTTAGATGGCTCATATACTGCCTTTATAAAGGCCCCAAAAGAGGTGTTTTTGAGAGGCTTATTTCTGGCTTAAACAGTCATCACTTGTAATTGCCATCCTAATGCCCCCAACAGGAAGCTTTACAAACGGTGACTTTCTTTTCTGGGAGTGCCATTACTACTACCAGCACTATCTTCAGCATGGCTAGAATAAAGGAATTTGACCTAGCTTTCAGCAAGAAGTATGCTATTTGGCTAAGGAAAAATAAGTGACACAACTTGAATGTCATTTTTTAAAAAATAATAAATGCAGATGGAAATGACCAATAATTTTTGAAGGAGTAAGGAAGATTACAAGGAAATGTAAATTTAAATCCCTTGAATAATGTTAGATGAATTTGAATAGGTGTTTTAAGGTGGGATGTAGACTTTCGACAATACAAAAAGTGCTCCTTGAGGTCATGGGTACATTGTGAGCAAAAAAGAGAAGAGGGGCAGCATGGATATATATATTTATGTTTGTGCACATTATTAGTCAGCTTGGCTCTACTATGAGATACAAGAAGGAAGAATATGAAGTGATGTTTTAAAAAGACAAATCATAAAGATTGAGTGATGACCTGAGTGATTTTATGACTTTAACCTTCAGCTTTGGAGACTGCCTGCCACCCCCCCCAAAAAATTTAAGATACATCTCATGTTAGATTCCATGTCTTTTTGGTTGAACATTTAGGTTCTTTTCCTCTTGTTGAGAAAAATAAGCTTTTTCATCAAGCTAACCCCACCTTATTGAGTTCAGATACTAGCAGGCTGACATTAGTAACAAGAGATTAGAGGTGTGAACTTCCTCAATTTATGTTAACAAGGTGCTAAATGCAAAGGCCAATTATGAGTACCCCTGAATGTCAACTTCCTGTCGCCTGAATATCCAGTGAATGAGCTTGATCAGGGTATAGCCCTTATCCTGTGGTATTTATAGGATTCTCAGCTGAAACTTATTGGATTCCTGAAAGTGTGGCTTTTAAATTCCTCAGGGTATTGAGGAATTTTGTGGGTTCTCTATAAATGCTCCAGATGCTGTCCAGAACACCTGGCAATAAATTCCAGCCTCTCTGACTTCCCATTTCTTCTGATGCAGGGTTATTAAATATGAAATATTGCATGCTGAAATTCACATAAAACAGCCTAATTAGTAATAGGAGGAAGTGAGAGCAAGGGCACATGTGGTAAGAAAGGGATCATGGAGGGGGTAAGGATAGGGATCTATAATTGCAAAAACACAAGGAACTCAATCGCCATCCGGTATTTCAGCAGCCTGCCCTGCCTAACTATACCACCCTTCTGCTGACCTCCATTGTTGGGGTCATTCTTGTTTTCATGATTTTTCAAAGCCTCTTTTTAAATATATATTTTACTGTAGGATAGTTTTAAATTTACAGAAAAGTTGTGAGGATGATACAGAGAATTTTCAGGTAAGTCTCACTCAAATATTGGCTTAAAAGGAAATACTAAAACCCATTCATTATAGGGAAGAAATATTTTTCCTTAATTCCTTTCCTACCTTCATCATACACAATGTTATGCTCTGGTTTAGAGTCTCAAAAATTCCGATAGAATAAGCTCAAATGATATGACTCATAGTGCTATTTGTGCTGCAAGAGAGTTACCTAAAGCATGGTCAATGGACCCCTTCCCATTTACAGAATGTTTGTAACCAGTCTTCAAAGAAAGGAGCAGCTTGTGACAGAATTTAAATTCTCTATTTTGCTGAGTTTCTTATATAAAGACCTTTCTTTTTTTCTCTTTAAGTAAGGAAGCCATGCATTTATTTGCATTCTATTGTTATCCTCTGTTACACTCCAGTAGCCTCATCTACCTAAAGATTACTACTCATTGTTCTAAATCAGTTATCTGTGTTACTTTTCCTGTGAAGCCTCTAGAACTGCATGGACCAGACCGATCCCCTTCCCCAGTCTTTCTTTTAATATTGAACAACCATTAGAATTTAAACACCTTGAGCATAGGGCAAAGTCCTAAAATTTTTTTAAAGAATTAGGGACTTGGAAGAGGGTCCCTAATCCTTCTCGAATTGTATAAAAGTCCCTGATATTGGATTAAATTGAAAAACTGACTATCCTTTGTTCCCCTAGCCAGGTCATGAAATCAATAAGTATAATTCATCGTGTAGTTTAATGTTGAAAATAATTAATAAATTTTGATGTGATTGAGACTATTGACATGAATGCAAAATAGCATTAAATTAATTGAAAATTATTCACAACCTTAACTCTTCAGCAATTTTTATTTTAGGTTGATTTTCCATTATCTATCCTTCGTGCTCCCTACTTATTACTTATAATGACAACATTATAATACTCTTGAGTTCTCACCTTCTGTATTTTTCAACAAATGAAAAAATCTTGATTTGAATTTTTTAATCTAGAAAATCCTTTTTTAAATAAGAGAAAATGACACTAAAGGGAAATAGGATTTCCTTCCTAAGTTCTAATCATATATATTTTTATCAGTAATAACACTATCAATAAAAGACTGTCTTCCTTGTACCAGACTAAACCCATTAATCACTGTAAGCAGGTAGACAAACTCAAAGTTCTAATATATTATGGTTTAGATTACAGTCTCAATCAAGAGTCATTTTGCCCCACTGGTGATATTTTGCAATGTTTGGAGGCTTTTCTGTTTGCCACAGTTGGGGAGGGATACTACAGGTGTGCAGTGCAAAGAAAAGAAAGCATATAGGGCAGCCTTCAAAGTGAACAACTAGCTGGTCTAAAATGCAACAGTTTTAAGGTTGAGAAACCATGGTGTACATGACCAATACAGGATAAATTTTGGTCAAGAGAATGAGGTGGAATGGGTTTTATAGGATGAGTAAGGACATGAAAGCACATTAAATAGCTTGATATCTGAAGGAAAATTCATGCGTGGTTTCAACTAAATGTGAGGGAAAAGTGGGTGGATGTGAGGGTAGAAAGTAGTGAGGTACATTCTAGATTATTAGAAGTCTTATACTTCTCAGAAGGGAACCTCAGGAAGATGAATAAGATGACTGAGGGCATTTTAGATCAAGGACTTCAGAATCTGAGATGTAAAACCTATATATCAGATAAAATTTAATACCATGCTTTAAATGTTATGATAGTGATACACACAGGGAGGCAAGACAGCATATAAGACAGAGAAATCATCAAAATAGAGAAGGATTGGAAAGCCTTTCTCAGAGAGATGATGTGTTTCCATTTATACTGAATTCTAAAGGATGAGTCACAGTTAGCTAGTTGACAGTGGAAAGTGGTAAGTAGTTTATTACAGAGAAAAAGAAAAGTACACAGAGCAAGAGGATAGAAAGAGTCTGGAAAATGTCTTGTTTTAAGTAGTTCAGTATGTATTCCTCATATTGTAAGAAATAAAGAGAATGGTGAGGGATGAGGCTGGAAAAGAGGGAGCAGAAGTCAGAAGATAATGAAATTTCTCTTATGCCAATACTGACGCTTGCAGTGATCGTGGAATGCCATTGAAAGAAATAAAGAAAGTGAGTAACTTCATGATTCGTGTCTTTGGAAAAATCACTCTGTTCAGAGAGTGTGGCTGGAGGGACCAGGCTTGGGGTCAAGGAAGTCAGACAGGAGACTTCAGGACCATCTGAACAAGAATAGCTGGTGGTCCCACTGAGATACCTTAACTTACCTGGACATATTATTTGGTAATTGTTTTCAAAATGTGAATGAGATCAGATATCTATGAATAAGTATTTTTAAGGGCTTTAAGTCATTCCCCTAAGCATATCACCATTCTAGAAAAACATAGACATACAGGTGAATCAAACATGGATATTACAGGAGAGATAGGACATGTATATAGTAATTGATACCTAAAGTAAGAAATGATATACTCCACGACAAGGGTGCAGGTACATTGCAATGCAAATTTAGAGCAGGCAAAGGATGATTGCTCCATAGAGAATAAGAAAGGACTCTATGACAGGAATGAAAATAGAGCATGCTACTAATATCACAGTAACTTAAAATAATAGGTGAAAGTTTTTAAACATTTATTATTAGTAAATGCTTCATTTAATCCTTATATGATTCTATGTTAGGTACATTTTTAGATAGGGAAGCTGAGGTTGCAAAGAGGTTGAGAGATTTGGCCAAGGTCACCTAACTGCTTCAAAGAAAAGTTAGGAATTTATCTAGGTGTGGATGAAGCAAGCAACATTTAGAAATGTTGAGAAGAAAGAAACAGGCTTCTCTGTGGAAGAAAGAACACCATTATAAGCCCTGAAGTAGGGCATCCCAGAGTACATATGGAGAAAATAGAATGATTTATTTTGCCAGGAGCCTGTGTGGATAAAATATCTACAAATAAGCAGATTTTTCTGAGTCATGTGGTCAAACAAACACCTTAGAACTTTCAAAATTTAGATTTTTGGTTTAACACCATTCTATAAATAAGCCATACTCCTATGATGAATAGAGCTAGACTTCCATTGCTTTGTTCCAGCTCTTTGAGTTAGGCCATCTTGAAGAATTTAGAGCAATTATTTGATCACACATTTCCTAATTGACAAAAAAATGTTAATAGTATCTTCAAAATCCTTTCCTCCCTAGCTGCCAAAGGAACGCGCATGGAACAGATGCCAAAGACAGCTTGGAAACTTTCGAGAGGGCTGGAAACAGCAATTCCTATTAGTCTCTCTATCTACTGTATCCAGGGTTGGCATCAGAAGCAGTCACTGTGCTTGCCAAGGACTCAGGTGGCATCCTGAAGGGACTACTACTTATGAAGCCATGTGGTGATTTGTATTCCTTTCAAATTCCAAGACAAAAATAGAGACCATGTATATGGATGCTAACCCTTAATTGGAAAAAAAAAATAATTGTTTCAATAAAATGTTGTCTTTTAATAGTTTATCCCAAAGTTCATGCTCAATATTGGACACTGGTCCAAAAGATTGTAGCAAGGTTTTATGCGAAATGACCACCTTCTTCTAATTTGTCTGGCTGAATATTTCCTGTGCCTTATAAAAGAGGGATTGGATGTCCTGGGTGAAACCATCAATATCAGGTCCGCAGTCACCTTGAGAGCCACAGGTCCCTGCTTTTCCTCACCCTCTGAGCTCTGACTTCCACAGATGCTTCTTTCTTGCTTATATCTGCCACTGTCTGTCTTGCTGAAATCCTATTGAGTTTTCTTACCCTATGCCATTTCCTCAAAACTATTTCTCCAACTCTATTTCATACTACCATTTAATTTTTCCTTCAGTTACACCTTTCATAAATACTTCCATTTTAGTCCTTATACTAAAGTCTGACTTGCAGGCAAACTGCAAAAGCAATAAAAAAGACCACTTTCTATGCCTCAATTTTAACACCTATAGTATAGCATTCTGATTGTCTGTTGATGTATCAGTCTCACCACCTAGATTTTGACCTCTGTGAAAGCTGAGGCTAGATCATATTTACCACTGTCCTTCTAATCTTGGCTTTGGAACTGACACATAGCAGATGATGAATCAATAATGGTTAAATGAAAGAAAAAAGGTCCTTATTGTCTTAAAAAAAAAAAAAAAGCTTTCTATGCATAAAAGAGACAGTTAAGTTTTATTTTCTCTATTTCTTACCAAAATATGGCCTTTGGCGTCAAATCCTGACTCCTTTACTTGGTACCTGTTTTGCTTTTTCAAGCTGATTAAGCATTGTAAAATAAATATATTAATAATGACCACCTTGAGGAGTTATAGCAATAAATAAATGAGATAATGAATGTAAGGGCCTCACCCACGTACCTAGTGTAAACTGAATTCAATTAATATTAGCTTGCAACATATTTATTATAATTGATAAACAAATAAGCTTCTTGGTTATCTCTAAGTTGTATTGGGCACATGGATGCTCTTGGGTCACTGTTTTTCCCTCCTCTATCTGGAATGACAATATCTGACTCTCCAGAAGTAGAAACTATTCTACCCTTCTAGGTTTTCAGTAAATTCTTCCTTGATTATCACAGTCCATGATGTAGCCCTGGAATGAGTACAAGGAGCAGAAATCAGGGCTGTTTTGAGCAATGTGATGATTTCATGACAACTCAGATAGTCAAGATGTGAGATCAGTATGAAGTCATTAGTAGAATGAACACTGTGAAAGTATATGGCTTCCAGGACTAAAGAAAAGATGGGAAAATAAGAAGCCTGGTGAGGAACATGGGGACCCTGGTCTTGACTCAGATCTAGGACCGAATCTGGATCCTTCAATCAGATATATGGTCCCTAAGAACAATGAGTGTCCCTCTAGTGATAGGTTCAGGCTCCAGAGAGGAAGGGGTTTTATTTTTTTCTTTTTAATTTTAACGAAAATTGCTAAACATATTTGAGAGTTAAACTAGTTCAAAGTATTTTCACATATTACCCAGATTTAACAATTACCAAGATTTTATCATATTTGTTTACTTTATCTCTTTTGTCTTTTTTATAACTTATGTACCTATTTTCAAGAATATAATAGACATAGAATATCAAATGACATATATGTCATTTGAAAAGTTAAATGAGTTTCCTTCCCTCCTGTCTTTCTTTTCCGAGTAACACCCTGGGTTTCAATATATTCAATGTGTTTTAATTATTGTATTAATTAGTCTATATTATTACTGCTAGTATTATTACTACTGTTACTGTGTTTAAATTTCTCAATTATGACCAACAAGAGACTCTTCCTGCTTGCTCCTGGGCTCTTTGAACTGACCAATTAGTTTTTAAGACCTTTCCTGCATTTCATACAGCACAAAATCTCAGATTCATGTTGGATATTTTCTGCTTGAGATTTGAAATGCATTATTCCCCAAGGTGCATTGGTTCTTTTTAGATTTTATAGAGGGAACACAGTTTGGGTGCTAGGTATCCTTATTGCTATTGGGTTATCAGAGTTTCAGGGCTTTTCTAATAGGCACAGGTAAGAAGTACCTATTTAAAAATAAATCACTTAAAAATTAAATAAGTAAATAAATAATTCTGAGTCTATTGGATATTTTCAAATTGAGGTTCACCATAAAATGATTTCATTTATAGTATTTGATTATATTTTTTATGAGAGAATATTAACCATCCTATCAGCATAATTATTTTTTTACACTTTTGTCATGAACATACTCACATACATGCACATATGCTCTCAATAGGACAATGACAGTTAAAGAAATAGTTGACTACAGAATGTCATTTAAGGCTACTTGGCTGTATTTTTATTCTTAGGCTATATTCCACTATGGATGAATAGTAAAATTTGTATATTTTAAAATCAATTCAAGTAATTCTTTTCTCTGGGTGGTAATGTCACCAGGTTTCTATTCAATTTTTAGTTTGCTTTATCACAGTGCCATTTAATTTCATTTTGCACTATGTTAAAATATATGTGTTTCTAAATTCATAACCTTGTAATAAGGTATATTTAGAATGTTTGGATTTTTTCTTTTTCAGATTAGACTTTTAATTAATTAGTATTTTAGGTTGTAATAGAGAATTTCATAGACTATATAATTAGATGTTTAGGAAAGAGAAAATATTTTGTTTTGGTCATAATTTTATAAATCTTTCATATTGCTTGATAATAAAAATGCCTCTTCTAATTTGTTGTTTAAACTATCTTTCAATAGGAAAACATCATTTGTGAGGTGCTATGAGCAAAATNAAAAAAAAAAAAAAAGCTTTCTATGCATAAAAGAGACAGTTAAGTTTTATTTTCTCTATTTCTTACCAAAATATGGCCTTTGGCGTCAAATCCTGACTCCTTTACTTGGTACCTGTTTTGCTTTTTCAAGCTGATTAAGCATTGTAAAATAAATATATTAATAATGACCACCTTGAGGAGTTATAGCAATAAATAAATGAGATAATGAATGTAAGGGCCTCACCCACGTACCTAGTGTAAACTGAATTCAATTAATATTAGCTTGCAACATATTTATTATAATTGATAAACAAATAAGCTTCTTGGTTATCTCTAAGTTGTATTGGGCACATGGATGCTCTTGGGTCACTGTTTTTCCCTCCTCTATCTGGAATGACAATATCTGACTCTCCAGAAGTAGAAACTATTCTACCCTTCTAGGTTTTCAGTAAATTCTTCCTTGATTATCACAGTCCATGATGTAGCCCTGGAATGAGTACAAGGAGCAGAAATCAGGGCTGTTTTGAGCAATGTGATGATTTCATGACAACTCAGATAGTCAAGATGTGAGATCAGTATGAAGTCATTAGTAGAATGAACACTGTGAAAGTATATGGCTTCCAGGACTAAAGAAAAGATGGGAAAATAAGAAGCCTGGTGAGGAACATGGGGACCCTGGTCTTGACTCAGATCTAGGACCGAATCTGGATCCTTCAATCAGATATATGGTCCCTAAGAACAATGAGTGTCCCTCTAGTGATAGGTTCAGGCTCCAGAGAGGAAGGGGTTTTATTTTTTTCTTTTTAATTTTAACGAAAATTGCTAAACATATTTGAGAGTTAAACTAGTTCAAAGTATTTTCACATATTACCCAGATTTAACAATTACCAAGATTTTATCATATTTGTTTACTTTATCTCTTTTGTCTTTTTTATAACTTATGTACCTATTTTCAAGAATATAATAGACATAGAATATCAAATGACATATATGTCATTTGAAAAGTTAAATGAGTTTCCTTCCCTCCTGTCTTTCTTTTCCGAGTAACACCCTGGGTTTCAATATATTCAATGTGTTTTAATTATTGTATTAATTAGTCTATATTATTACTGCTAGTATTATTACTACTGTTACTGTGTTTAAATTTCTCAATTATGACCAACAAGAGACTCTTCCTGCTTGCTCCTGGGCTCTTTGAACTGACCAATTAGTTTTTAAGACCTTTCCTGCATTTCATACAGCACAAAATCTCAGATTCATGTTGGATATTTTCTGCTTGAGATTTGAAATGCATTATTCCCCAAGGTGCATTGGTTCTTTTTAGATTTTATAGAGGGAACACAGTTTGGGTGCTAGGTATCCTTATTGCTATTGGGTTATCAGAGTTTCAGGGCTTTTCTAATAGGCACAGGTAAGAAGTACCTATTTAAAAATAAATCACTTAAAAATTAAATAAGTAAATAAATAATTCTGAGTCTATTGGATATTTTCAAATTGAGGTTCACCATAAAATGATTTTATTTATAGTATTTGATTATATTTTTTATGAGAGAATATTAACCATCCTATCAGCATAATTATTTTTTTACACTTTTGTCATGAACATACTCACATACATGCACATATGCTCTCAATAGGACAATGACAGTTAAAGAAATAGTTGACTACAGAATGTCATTTAAGGCTACTTGGCTGTATTTTTATTCTTAGGCTATATTCCACTATGGATGAATAGTAAAATTTGTATATTTTAAAATCAATTCAAGTAATTCTTTTCTCTGGGTGGTAATGTCACCAGGTTTCTATTCAATTTTTAGTTTGCTTTATCACAGTGCCATTTAATTTCATTTTGCACTATGTTAAAATATATGTGTTTCTAAATTCATAACTCTGTAATAAGGTATATTTAGAATGTTTGGATTTTTTCTTTTTCAGATTAGACTTTTAATTAATTAGTATTTTAGGTTGTAATAGAGAATTTCATAGACTATATAATTAGATGTTTAGGAAAGAGAAAATATTTTGTTTTGGTCATAATTTTATAAATCTTTCATATTGCTTGATAATAAAAATGCCTCTTCTAATTTGTTGTTTAAACTATCTTTCAATAGGAAAACATCATTTGTGAGGTGCTATGAGCAAAATCTTATAAAAATAAAGGAAATATTATGTACATGCATTTTTTTATTGCAGTAAAAAATCCATAATGTGAGACCTATCTGCCTAACAAATTTTTAAGTGTACTGAACAGTATTAACTATAAGCATAATGTTTTGCAAAAGATATCCAGAACTGTCTCATCTTGTATAACTGAACTTTATATCCATTAAACAGTGACTCTCCATAGCTACTCATAGATAGTAATTTATGTATTTTTTCTTTAATGTTAGCCAGAATAGTCAGCTATGTGAGGAATGTCAACACCTGCTTCCTGATCACCTGCTATGATATGTTGTTTAACACCTGTAATAAAATTTTCCCATAGGAGGTAATTATCACTATTACTAATATTGTTATATCTAGCTGTATGCTTAGTCTGAATAAAAAATATAGAAAGATAGTGTATATCATTTAATAACATAGTATGTACTATTTGTATTGATATTGATGATACAATTATTTTATTTTATTGATATGCATAAAGGTATTGGCATTAATAAAATCTACTGAGTGCAAATAGATTGCTCATTACCAAGCTAGGTGTTTTCTTTGTATTTGCTCATTTAACCTCATGACTACTCTATGTGGGAAAATGTATTATTATTCCCATTTTACAGATGAGGACACTGAAACTCCAGAAGTTTCTGAGGTCACTGAAACTATTTAGAAAATAGTCTAATATCACACTAGTAAGTAGTGGGTCTAAGATCTAACCCAAATCTACTTGGTGAAAATCATGCACTGTTTTCTCTGGTATTACAATTGAAATTCAGAGAAATTTACTTAGATCACAAAAGTAATGCATAGTAGTTTGAATTTGAAAGTCTGTATGGTCCCAAAGTCTGTTATTTCTATTCTATTATGTTGTTTCTAGTGGCAAGTTTACAACAGTTCAGTTCAGTTCAGTCACTCAGTCATGTCCAACTCGTTGTGACTCCATGAACTGCAGTATGCCAGGCCTCCCTGTCCCTCACCAACTCCGGAGGTTCACTCAAACCCATGTCCATTGAATCGGTGATGCCATCCAACCATCTCATCCTTGGCCGTCCCCTTCTCCTCCTGCCCTCAATCTTTCCCAGCATCAGAGTCTTTTCAAATGAGTTAGCACTTTGCATCAGGTGGCCAAACTATTAGAGTTTCAGCTTCAACATCAGTCCTTTCAATGAACACCCAGGACTGATCTCCTTTAGGATGGACTGGTTGGATCTCCTTGCAGTCCAAGGGATTCTGAAGAGCCTTCTCCAACACCACAGTTCAAAAGCATCAATTCTTCGGCACTCAGCTTTCTTTATAGTTCAACTTTCACATCCATTCATGACAACAGAGACAAGGTTAAACGTTAATAGCAACTCCCATTGCTTATAATCTAGTGTAAAACATGTGAATCAAATTAGCAACACTCTGGTGACCATGTTACAAACTAAGTTTTTACCAATTCATTCAAGAAATATATATTTTTTTAGCATGTGCTTCATGAAATGTACATTTCCATAGCTTGGGAAATAGCTTCCATTCTAATGGGAAAGACAAATTATGAACAAATAATCATTTAATGTCAGAGAATGATCCATGCTATGAAGAAAAAGGAGAATAAGGCACTTCCAAACACTATAGTATGGAATGAGGGGATATAGTGCATAGTAACTTTACTGACAATAACAACCTCAAACAAAGCAATGGAAGTTAATATCAGTAGAGGTAAATCATATTGACAGCTTTTGCCCTTGATAATGTGGTGAAAATGGCACCTTACTCTTGTGATCTTCCACCCCTAGAGTCATTATTCCAGTCTAATCATGAGAAAAACATTAGTTCAATCCTTATAGAAGGACATTATACAAAATACTTGACTAGTAATCCTCAAAATTGCCAAAGTCATTATGAACACAGAAAACTGAGAAGTTTTTACAGCCAAGAGGAAACTTAGAAGATTGAATGTAATGTGGGATACTTAATGGGATTCCAGAGCAGAAAAAGGACATTTGAGAAAAACAGAAGAAATCTGATTAAGTATGGAGTTTATGGTGGCTCAGATGGTAAAGCATCTGCCTGAAATGCAGGAGACCAGTGTTCAATCCCTGGGTGGGGAAGATCCCCTGGAGAAGGGAATGGCAACCCAATCCAGTATTCTTGCCTGGACAGAGGATCCTGGTGGGCTACAGTCCCTGGGATCTCAAAGAGTCGGCCACGACTGAGCGACTAACATTTTCACTTTCACTTCTAGTTAATAACAACATGTCAAGTTTATTAATTATGACATATATTACTGAAAGATATTAATTAGGAATCCTGAGTATGGGGTATATTGGAATTCTTTGTGTTACCTGAACAACTCTCTATATGTAAAACTTTTCTTAAATGAAGTTTATTTAAAATCTAAAGGTCAGAGATAGATAAGAGATCCAAAGCATAAGATATATTTCGTATATCCTTGCTGACATGCAAGTGGAGGGAACATGGGTCAAGGAATGAAGGTGACCTCTGGGAACTGAGTATAGTCCCTGGCTGACAGCTTTCAAGAAGCCAGGACCTCAGTCCTACAATGACAAGGAAGTGAATCCTTTCAGCAACAAGAATGAACTTGGAAGTCTATTTTTCTCCCCCAGAGCCTCCACATAAGAATTCAGTTTTTCCAACACTTGATTTCAGCCTGATGACCCTGAGCAGGACTGATTCTCATAATTTTAGCTAATAAACAGGCGTTGTTTTAAACCTCTGAGTTTATTTTTTTTTAATTATTATTCAGCAAATAAAGCTAATACAGAGATAGAATTAGAAACACTCCTGTTGTCTTTTAACCCATGCCTACCATATGTGTATTTCTTGCATTTGTGAGTGTGAGAGAAGAGCAAGCAGGAAAGACTGACTTAGCTCCTTCCTCACACTTGGGTCAGCTTTCTGCTGAAATGGGAAATTCTGGTCTTCTCTCATTAGCTCACCTGGTGATGAGCTACCCAGGGTTGTCTGCTCCTACAAGGAAATATCTACAGTTGAATGGTTAAGTTAGAATAAGGGAGAGAGAGAGAAACTTTGAATACATAGCAGCAATTACAAGCCATGTTTTTCTCTGTCTACTGTTTAGTAATAATGTTGATACTTGTATGAGAATCTTCATGGCTCTCACATCTGAATTCTCAATTGTTTCTGAGCTAGAGAGAGCAAGACAGGGTTGTTTATTGAAGTGTTGGTTTTCGGCAGTCAAAATGAAAGATAAACAGAAAATACTCCTTTTTAAAAAATGTATCATTCTCATTATAACTAACAAGGAAAGTAGGGTCAGGTTACGGAGAACTAAGAGTACCAAGATGAAGCATTTTGGTTTAATGAATCAGAACTTTTTTTTCTTGAGCAAAGGTGTGACACGGTTAGAGTGAGATTTCAAAACAATTAGTTTTACAGTGCTAGGCTATGGGGGAGGGGTGGTTTGGGATAGAGTATGTGGAAACAATTATGCCTATGCAAATATTATATGAAATGACTTACTTTTGAGCTTCATATAAAAACTGATCTTGGCTCAAACTGAGGCTTGCTTAATAGGCAAGAAGAAAGAATAGTCTGAAACATAAAACTGACTCCTTAAAAGCTTGAGACAGGCATATGTGCTTGTAAAAGTTGAATTTTTGCCAACTAATTTATAAAGAATAAAATGTCATCTCACTACTCTTAGCACTTGCAGCTGTATTTTCATTTCTATGATTGGAGAAATGATTTTCGAATAATTTTTCATAATACTTAAATTCGGCAAAATACAATATCTAAGTGTCACTTAGAGGCTTCAGGTTATTAAAGATGGTGGTCATACAATCCTTCAAAAAGGTACATTGACCTTGAAAAACTGACTCTTCTTATTTCAAGTGTGTAAATTGGCCTATTGTATTAGGAAAGTGAAATTTTAATCACTCTAAGCCATGAAGCTCCTTTGGTGAAATTTTGGACTCTGACACTTAAAAGCTAGTAAGGGAAATACAGTTCTAATTTTGCCTTCTTATAAATTTAAAGCATTTTAGGTGCCATTCCAGTCATGGATATCCTTTTAGGGCTATGGTCACTCAGATGTGCCACAGAACTGCAAACACAAATCTAATTGGTATCAGCAGTCAGATTCCAGGTCCAATTTAGATGATGAGTGGAGGTTAGGTTATAGGCCAGGGAAAACAAAGCATTTCCCAGTTGCAACTACACTCCACAGAATTACATCGACAGGTTCCATGGCTTTCCCTGTGCCCTGTCCCTGGCATATTCTGGTGTATTGTCATATTCTTGATTCTCCTTCAATGTGAACATCAGATTTCCCAAGCTTCTCAGGGCTGGATCATCAGCTAACTTTTCTCTAACAACTAACTTCTAGAAAATATAAAAGAGTAATTAAATGGATTAAAAAATAGCATTATGTTTCCAAATTTCAGATCCTGTTTCCACCATATAATGTCTCTGACCTTAACATACATGACTTTGTTTCTGGAGGTCTCAGTTTCTTCATCTGTTGACTAGGGTAAGTAAAATGGAGCTAAGAGAACAATATCTTCTGGGTCAATAAATTATTCTCTGTAATTTAACACATAATCAGTTAATCTGTATATGAGTAAGAATTTGTACACAGGAATGTATGGGGAACAGAATCAATAGGATGTGTAGATATAGAAAGAGATTTATTGTAAGAAATTTGGTCACATGATTATGGAGGAGAACACATCCCAAGATCCACAGGGTGAATCAGAAAGCTAGAGACCTGAGAGTCAGTGGTTAAGTTNTCTGTATATGAGTAAGAATTTGTACACAGGAATGTATGGGGAACAGAATCAATAGGATGTGTAGATATAGAAAGAGATTTATTGTAAGAAATTTGGTCACATGATTATGGAGGAGAACACATCCCAAGATCCACAGGGTGAATCAGAAAGCTAGAGACCTGAGAGTCAGTGGTTAAGTTCCAATTGGAGTTTGAAGGTTAGAAAACCAGAGAGTGGGTGGTGTGGTTGCCATCTAAAGGTGGGCAAGCTTCAGGAATAGCTGATAGTTCAGTTTGAGTCCAAGGGTAAGAATGCAAACTGATGCCCCAGTTTTCTAAGATCAGAGGGCCACTCTCTAGCAGAGCTAGACTTCAGAATTTAGAACATTTTGGCTACAAATTCCATGTTCTCATAAGGAAATCACATTACCAGTCTTTCTTTTTAAATAGAAAACAAACTGAGAAGGCAAAAACCAGAGCCCACGAAACTCCCTTCCAGTCCTATAGGTCCCAGTGCAGCTCTTTGCCAGTGTACGCATTTATATATAACCATGTGTGAAACATCTATGCCGTTTTTCTGAGAAGTTGAGTAGGTGGCATGTATTTCGACAACCCATCTCTACCAAATGAGAGCTATAATATATATTTAAAGATGATGTCAGCCTTTCTAAATATAATTTTCAACTGTGCTGGGAAAAATATAAACTGCAGCACTGTAATAATCAACATATAAATAGCTCCTACATCTTTGCCATGCAAATTTGGATGATATTATGGAAGAAGGCTATCAAAAGGGGCCTTCTGTTACCACGGTTTCTGCTCACCAGTGAGCAGCTGGGATTGATGACATTTTTAGTTAAAGCCAGTTTGGAAAAGCTTTTATCCCAGAGAGATAAGCTAAAACCTCAAAATAAAACAATTCCAAACTGCCAATGTTTGATTGGTTTGAAGTTAAAACGATGGTATTAAATGCCTGGTTTTCTCACAGTTTTATAGAAAAAAATACACAGTGTTCCATTGCCCTTTGACTGTTGACAAACTGAACTTTCAATTCTTTCTCTTGTGGGCTTTTCCTCCACCTGGCAGGGTTCAGGACATCCAACTCCTCACTTCCAGGGCTAGGAGTGAAGTCTCATGTAAACTGAACATCCCTCAGGCCTCCTGGGCAGACAATCCCTCCTCAGGAGGCACCAAACACTACGACCCTGGGAAGAGGTAGATATGCTGGTGACCTCATCCTTATCAGAAACCCATCGGGATTTCTTTTGAGAACAATGTGGAGAGACTCTAACACATCCCCATCTCAGCTATACAAGGGCAGCACTCCGGAGGAATTGTTGCTTCTGGAATGTTGCTAATTCCAGCTAAAGATAGGCAGGTATTTATTAATATATGGCAGAGGTCACAACCTAGAGGAGGGCATGGCAACCCACTCAGATATTCTTGCCTGAAGAATCCCCATGAACAGGTGAGCCTGGTGAACTACAGCCTATGTGGTTGCAAAGAGTCAGATATGACTGAACAACAGCATAGAGATCACAAACCAAATAGGTAGCCCTTGGTTATGTCTGACTCTGAGGCAGATTTTTTATTGGGGGCAGCATAATATTATATTTTTCCTTAACTTGGATACTTTTAGATGAGTCATATAATTCATCTTACTCCAGACTCTACATTCTTGTTGTCTATCTAGTCAGGCTCACACTTTATATTATCTGCCTGACTCTTTGAAGTACTTGAACTTGGGTCACTCTTTATGGAATTTTTGCTGTTGAACAACACTGTAGATTTTTTTTTTTAAACCTAAATTTATTTATTTTAATTGGAGGCTAATTACTTTACTTTTATTTATTTATTTTTTTTAGAATTCAGGTTTTCTTTTTTTTATTTTACTTTATTTTACTTTACAATACTGTATTGGTTTTGCCATACATAAACATGAATCTGCCACAGGTGTACACATGTTCCCAGTCCTGAACCCCTCTCCCACCTCCCTCCCCATACNTTTTCTAACACCATACACAAAAATAAACTCAAAATGGATGAAAGATCTAAACATAAGACCAGAAACTATAAAACTTCTAGAGGAGAACATAGGCAAATCTCTCTCTGACATAAATCACAGCAGGATCCACTATGACCCACCTCCCAGAATACTGGAAATAAAAGCAAAAATTAAAAAATGGGATCTAATTATAATTACTTTACAATATTGTATTGGTTTTGCCATACATCAACATGAATCCACCAGGGGTGTACACCCAGAAAAGGTTTTGAACAAAGACTGTGTAAACCAAGTGATCTGTATATAGAGATTCTCATTTGCTCAGAGAAAGCATAAACATAGGTGCAGTGGAAGAAAGACACAAGCTAGGAAGCACACTGTACGTAAGGGTCTTCTCTGTGGGATGCATTACAATTCTGCCTTCACTATTTTATCTTGTTAATCAGTCTCTTAGATTGTAGAATACTATTTTATTTATTTATTTTTGGCTGCTCTGGGTCTTCTTTGCTTTGTGTGGGCTTTCTCTTGTTGTGGCGAGCAGGGTTGCAGTACACAAGCTTCTCACTGCAGTGGCTTCTCTTGTTGCAGAATATAGGCTCTAGGCACATGGGCTTCAGTAGTTGCGGCATGTGGGCTTCATATTTGTGGCCCCTGGGCTTCAGAGCTCGGGCTCAATAGCTATGGCACTTGGGCTTAGTTGCTCCACTGAATGTGGGTTCTTCCCAGACCAGGGATCAAACTCATGTACTGTGAACTGACAGGCAGATTCTTATCCATTGTGCCACCAGGCAAGTCTGTTTTTTAAGTCAAATACCATATTTTTTAAGTCAAACTTTCTTGCCTTAGTCTGAGCTCTGCATCTTTAAATAAGTTACTTTTCTTTCTTGTGATAGATAGGTATTTCATTCAGTTTACTTTTTTCCTCAAAAATAACCACAATAACTCCTCTCAAAAGCACGTATCTTTGAAATGTAACTTTGCTATTCCTCCTGTCATAATATAGCTCTATTCCTCTTGGACCTAGGTATGGCTATGTGACTTACTTTGGCCAACAGGACATTAGAAATTTTAACACAAACAGAGATTTAAAAATTATTTCCTCACTAAGAATTTTCCTCTTTTTTTTTTTTTTTTTTTTAAAATTTTACTCCACAACATGAATGAGCCCAAATTAGACTTTCAGAGCAATCACATAGAGGAAAGCTGAAGGTCGCTGACCAAAAGCCTACAAATGACTGAACATGTGAGTGAAGCCATTAAAGACCATCTAGTGCCAGGTATCAGCTGACTGCAGAGATTAGCTGAATTAACTCATAACAGAAGATCTAATTTTTGAATGCACAGAATTCTGAGGCATAAGAGATTCTTGTTGTTTCAAGCCATTAATTTGGGGGGTTGTTTGTTACACAGCACTTAATCAGCATACACAAAATAAGATTAAATAATAACTACCCTCCAGTGTTACTTTGGAGTTATAAATAATACCCATAGATGACTGACCCAGAGACAGTTCCCCATAAATGAGATCTATATTATTTACTAGTTATCAATCTGAATGAGCTCCTAAGAACCTTAATTTTTAAGACAAATTGAGTTCTGCTTTTATTTTCCTCTTTTTGAAAATCGATCTTGACTCTCAGTAGTTCTTGATTCTACTGACTTGGTTTTAATGTTCCTCAAAATGACAGCATAACATCCCCAACCTTCCTTTGATAAATTCATCTCCATCACAGAAGCTTAGAGGAAAAGCCTCAAATCACAGTCCTGACTTTTTGGAAATAAAACTAACAACAAATGACAAATTTAAGCAGCAATGATTCTCATCAAGTCAGAACTGAAAATCAGTTTTGAGTGTTGAGGCTCAATAAATTAATTCATTGTAGTTGAAGAAACCTTTGGAGAGTATCTATTTTATTCAAACTATGAGTGTGTGGCTGTGCATGAAGGTGAATGGATATGCCTAGTCCTTACCCACCACTTTGTCAGAAGTTAATAAAGAGACTTATGCAAACGTGGTTATCCTATAAAACAAACTACATAAGATGATCTAACAGGACATAAAAATACATCACAATAAGAAATGAGTTGATGATTAAGAAGAAACATTACTATGTTAAAGACGGGATTGAATGGGTTTCCCAAGTATTAATACATTGAGCAAGATATTTCTGATTAATTTTCTTTAAAAGAAAATTTCTTTATTTCTTTCTAAACCAAACCAACTTCAAAAACAAACAAAAAAGGAAGCATAAAACAAAGCCAGTGTTTCTCATGCCTGAAGAATTTAGGAGAGCTTTGACTTCAAAGATGGACAGATCCACAGCTCAGACAATATCAGGACTCTATCTCTCAGGTCTCTTCTCTATTCACAATTCATTAGCTTCATGCATTTTCAGGTAGAATGGCTTCCAGAAACATACTGATTTCCAACTCCAAGTCTGTAACAAAGTAATTCTTTCTTAAAAATAGAGAGTTGATGTGGAGTGGGAGGTGGGGGGTGGTTTTCAAGATTGGGAACTCATGTACACCTGAGATGAAAAAATAAAAATTAAAATTAAAAAAAATTCAAATAAAAGTCTGAGCTCTGACTCTCATATCTCCATGAGCCAGACACTTAAAATGAGAATGGAGTAGATCCCTTCAACTCTAGAGTCAGAGAGTAGGAGTGGGGAGGATTTGTTTACCAGAAGAAGAGGGAGGGCGGGCTCAGGGAGGGTGGGCCCTCAACTTTTAAAATGATAAATATTCATCTTGGCTCAGTAAAATTTTCACTTTTGGGCAGCAGCTAGATGGCTGAGTTAGGTCAAAGAAGCAGGTAGGAAATATTTCTTTGATAGTTCAACAATTTGACGATTTCAATTAGAAATCAACGTATCTTTTTACTGTCTTTATAGCAAGTCCCATCCAACAACAACAAAAAAGCTGAGGCTGCCATTTTGATGCATTTGATTATGTTTCAGAAAGGAAAAAGCAGATCTGGAGGACCGTTGTATGTGTCATTAATCCTATGCATTACATTTCAACAGTGCATTTCTCGCATTTCCCCAAACAAAGACATGAAAATCCCTGGAGTCTTAGCAACTCAGTGGTTACACCTACTCAATTATGTATTTGGCTCACTTGCAGAATGAAGTAATCAGATAAAGCCTGGTACAGACTGGCTTGAAGTAGAACAAATATGAGTGAACTCATCCAACAACATGCCTGAGGGGCAAAGTATATGTATCTTTCATTACTAGCTCAAAAACAGCTAGAATTTGAATGGTATCACTTTGTATTCCACAACAGAATAGAAGTTGGGGTTATAAACACCTAAGTGAGACAGAATTTAGAAGGCAAAAATGAGACATGACTGCAGGCAGGACCCAAGAATAAAACAAACAACAACAGGGAAAAAAAAAAAAAAGGCAAGAAGTCAGATAGGATCCAAAAACGAGAAAATTAGTCACTCAGGCAGCACACACAAGTGCTGGGAATCTAGGCAAGGTTTAGAGGATTATCCAGAACCGAGGACAAAAGATCTCACCATTGAGACAAATTTCCAAAGAAGGGTGTTTGGAGACCAGACAATCCGCTGTTTTGTGGTTGTTTTTGTGTTAATGCCATACTCATAATTTGGACCAGATTGATGGAAGGGTAGGTGAGCTGCCTCATGGACAGGTGAAAAACAGAGATGGAATGTAGAAGAACTATTCCATTTCTCACTATCATCTACCCCTTCCTCCACATCAGACATACACACACACACACACACACACACACACACACATCCCACCCCACACATACACTTGATTCTCCTGGTTAATATCTAATTGTTCTTTAAAACTCAGCTGAACCATCAGATTCTTCAAGATGATTTCCATTGCATCCTTCCATCGCCTTATTTACCATTTGTATTTTATTTAGCTGTTCATCTATCTCCTTCCAGAAGCCCAAAGCCATAAGTCAATCACACAATACCACCAGGANTCTCCTGGTTAATATCTAATTGTTCTTTAAAACTCAGCTGAACCATCAGATTCTTCAAGATGATTTCCATTGCATCCTTCCATCGCCTTATTTACCATTTGTATTTTATTTAGCTGTTCATCTATCTCCTTCCAGAAGCCCAAAGCCATAAGTCAATCACACAATACCACCAGGATCTGGAATAGTCCTCATGTAATGTTATTTTCCGGGGTGGTGGGAGGTTGTCATTAATAGATCACCAAATTTAACCTGAGTTCACCTTGTTGAACAGTAACACCAAAGTGATACCCACTTGTCACTTGCAATGCCTAAGAAAAGTACAATATCACCTTTACCTAAGCTTTTCCAAATAAAACCTATATCCTTGGAAGCTTAGACACAGATTTAAAAATATTTTGATGTATGAATTCATATTACTTATGGGTAGAGTTTTTTTCCTAAATTAGTGACCAAATACAAAGGCTATAACAACAAATATTAATTTTGTGTTTGATAGTTCTTCTGCAGATAAGATGATAAAATAATTTCCCAGGCATGATCTCATTCTTGTTTGGAAGCACAATTATGGGACATCAGAGTTCTACAGCATTAAACAAATTACTTCACCTCATATGTAAAATAAAAGAATACATTCCTGTTCTATACTTCTAAGAAGCCACATGATCTTCAAGACTCTTCTCAGGCTTAGACACTTAAACAAAACATTTTTAAAGATTAAATATTACATATTACTGGTGAGCTCAGTTTTTACTTCAAAATTTATTCTTAAACTTTAATTACACTAGAGTCTTCCAAGGGAATATTCAAAACAAACACTCCTTCTTTCTCTGTTGCAGTGGTTCACACATTTTAGTGAACAGTGAGAACATTTGCCTGTAAGTGTAAATTTCTCAGTTTTATAGGGATTCTGAATCAGGGATTGAGCTGAAGAATCTGAATTTTTAAAACGCATCTTAAATGATATTGATTAAAGTTGTCTGTGACAGAACATACCTTGACTACCACTTTGTTTCCTGTATTTGTGTTATATGTTTATGTATATGTGTATATATATATATATATATATATATGGCTTCCCTGGTAGCCCAGATGGTAAAGAATCTGCCTGCAATGTGGCAAACCTGGGTTCAATTCCTGGTTTGAGAAGATACCCTGGATAAAGGAAAAACTACCCATTCCAGTATTCTTGTCTGGAGAATTCCATGGACAGAGGAGCTTGGCAGGTTACAGTCCATGGGGTCGCAGATATATATATATATATATCCTATATATATCCTCTCCCATGATTATCCTTCAAGTCTGACAAGCATTGTGAATACCATAGCTGAGACAAATATACTCAAGAGATATTGACTAGAAAAGAGAATGCCTGAGTTGGAGGATGAATGAATGTGTAAATGAACAAGTGATGAATGAATGAGCAAACAAATTTAAGTCTCTCCAAAGAGTACCTATCTCTGTTTTTCTAACAGTCCAAATGTTTAGAGACTGTCCAGCCTCAGCTCAAGGCCAGCTCTGGCATAGGCTTGCTGAGGAAAAACCCCAGCTGAGATTGTTGTTCATAAGTCCAGGAGAGAAGAAGACATGATCAGGAAGCTGGTAAGACAGAGGCCCTCAGGAGATCGTTAGCAGAGGCTAACATCCTAATGCATAATAGGCAAGAGCTGTCATTTGGAACTAGCCCATGGGAGCCAGCTGGTTCTTTGCCTCCACCAATTTGGTTTCCAGTTAAGAAAGTTACTGGCCTTGAAAGAAATTATTTTCTGGGTCAAACTGGTTCAATATAAACAGTAAGGCTACTTGGGGGAGCTTCTTGTTAACTCATTGTTATTACCTGTGTTCTGTTTCTATGCCTGGAATTACATAATGAGTAGTCATTTAAAAACTTGGCATTAAAACAAAGAGAAATGAACACTTATATTTTATATATGTAAGGGCATAAAGGGTTTCCCTGGTGGCTCAGATGGTAAAGAATCTGCCTTTCTAGAAGACCTAGTTTTGAAACCTGGTTCGGGAATCTCCCTTGGAAAAGGAAATGGCAACCCAATCCAGTATTCTTGCCTTGGAAACTCCATGGACAGAGGGGCCTGGTGGGCTACAGTCCATGGAATCACAGAGTTGGACATGGCTGAGGACTAAGCACATACACAATGGATAAAAAAGGGGTGATACTAGAAATACTGTTCTAGAAATGATGCTTGTTTGCCTAGCTAGGCTTTGGGAGTGTGAATGTAGTTAGAAACCTCTGTAGGCCCCATCCCCACCAAGCTGTCTTAGCTTCATTTTCATGCTTGTTAATAGTTGTGTAACAGAGTCTAATGGGGCTTCATTCAAGAGAATACCTGCTTTCTCTCCTGCTGTCACTACAAGGTTTATCTTCAGCTTGACTCTCCTTGATGATGGAAGGCTGTTGGTTTGCAAGTGGTCTTCATATTTTCCCACCAGTATTTAAGGCATTTTGTAGCTGACCTCTGAGCTCAGCTTTCATCCTCTCCTTTTGACATGATTTCTGCTCATTACTGTTCCTATCAGAATAAAACTAAGGACTCTTCCACTCTCGTTATCATTTTGTCTGGAAACTTCAGAAGTAACATCGACCCTCTTTTTTCCTCACTCTCATTTGCAAGGCTTGCCTTTTAAAGTTGTTTCCTCCACTTCAGCTCCACAATTTACACCATAGTGCTAGCGTGTATGGAGAAGGCAGTGGCAACCCACTCCAGTACTCTTGCCTGGAAAAATCCCATGGATGGAGGAGCCTGGTAGGCTGCTCCATGGGGTCGCTAAGAGTCGGACACGGCTGAGCGACTTCACTTTCACTTTTCACTTTCATGCACTGGAGAAGGAAATGGCAACCCACTCCAGTGTTCTTACCTGGAGAATCCAAGGGATGGGGGAGCCTGGTGGGCTGCCATCTATGGGGTCGCACAGAGTCAGACACGACTGAAGTGACTTAGCAGCAGCAGCTAGCAAGTATCAACTGCTCCTGAACAACAGGCAATCCCAGTGGCTTCCTAATTGGTTTGCAGGGTCTCTACCCACACCACCTTTCCCTAATTCTAGCATACATCTTTGGAGAAGGCAATGGCACCCTACTCTAGTACTTTTGCCTAGAAAATCCCACGGATGTAGGAGCCTGGTGGGCTACAGTCCATGGGGTCGCTAAGAGTTGGACACAATTGAGCGACTTCACTTTCACTTTTCACTTTCATGCATTGGAGAAGGAAATGGCAACCCACTCCAGTGTTCTTGCCTGAAGAATCCCAGGGATGGGGGAGCCTGGTGGACTGCCATCTCTGGGGTCGCACAGAGTCGGACATGACTGAAGCGACTTAGCAGCAGCAGCAGCAGCAGCAGAGTACATCTGTCAACACTTTGCTTTTCTCTTATCAACATTGTCCTTGGAAATTTTCAGGTGTGCTTCACCATGCTTAACTGAGTTGACTTCAACAAACATTTACTGGGCATCCACTGTATTCCAGACATTATTCTGAAATATAAGGGAGATACGAATATGGACAATATAGCTAGCAGAGGGAACACTCAAGAATAGACGGTTAATGAGCAATGAGTAAATGTAATATCAGTTGGAGATTTAGCAGATTAGAAAAGGCTTCCAGAAGAGACACTGAGTTGGGTTTGAAAGGATGAACAAGAGATGGCACAGTGAAAGGAGCATGGGCATTTTAGTAGTTAGTGCAGTGTGAACAAAGGGGAGAATGGACAGAGTTCTGGATAACTTGAGTCTGGAGTAGATATTTCAATTCTGGGCAAGGATAAGAAAGAGACATAACCAAATAAGGTCAGATTGTGAAGGATTTTTTTTCTGTCAGGCTGGGGGGAACATTTAGCATAATTTGAATCTAGTCCTTACCAGGTAGTTCTCAATCTACTTCTTACATCCACGGGGTGTGGGGCAAAGGAGGGGAGTAATATTCACTAACATGTTGATAGCATGTAGAAACAAACTTTTTAGATGGCAAATAATTCATAATGTGATTTTATGTATAAATAAGCAGGTATAGGGGCTTCCCCAGTGGCTCAGTGGTAAAGAATATACCTGCAATGCAGGAGTCCTAAGTTTGATCCCTGGGCTGGCAAGATCCCCTGGAGGAGGGCGTGGCAACCCACTTCAGTATTCTTGCTGGAGAATCCCATGGACAGAGGACAGAAGAGTCTGGCAGACTATAGTCCATAGGGTCGGAAAAAGTTGGACATAACTGGAGCAACTGAGCAAGCAAGCAAAATACAGATATAGGTACTGTATATTACAAAGTTATTTGGATTTCTTTAAAAAACAGATATGTTAAAAAAAAATTAAAGCTCTCAGTAGATTATGTTAATTTGGACCCTAATGTCCAAATCACCTACTCTCTTGTGCTTTTAAGGGGGTATAAGAAAAGGCTCAGAGGTATTGGAACCAATGATTCCAGTCAAAGTAGTACCCAGATTACTCTGCTTGGAAGAAATGAGCCTAATGTAGGTGCATGAGTAGGATTCAGAGTTGCTGATTCCACAGTTTCATGTATGAAAATATGTACAGTTTTCTGGTTGCAAGGTTAATTACAGTCGAGTCCCCAAATAGTCCAAATGATAGAAAAATGAAAAGGCAGATATATTGGTTGGTCATAGTTAGATATAAGAAGTAATAATGGATGGATAGATAGATAGATAGAAGATACAGGGAATGAATGAGAGAAAAGTTCAAATTAGGGTGCCAATCTGTGATAGTCCATCTTCTTCATATTCCTTTGTATAGCACTTTTACTCTTAGAATGTCCTGCTACAGCTTTTTATTTGGCCTAGAAATAAGATAATTTTTAAGTGCTCATTTTAGGTATCACAAATTTATTTACTCTTACAAACAGCCCTGATTGTGGTTATATTTTCATTCATCCACAATGCGTTCTTTCACTTGAGTTGAAAGGCCACTGAGGGATGAAATATCATCTTACCCTTTGACCCTCAAACACATCTAGCACTAGATCTTACTAGATGCAATGAGTAGTTCATTGTGACTTCATGAGCAACTGAACTGAACTACTCACTGCATCTAGTAAGATCTAGTGCAATGAGAAGTAGATGTACATGAAATCATGGACTGTATTTTATTCAGTTCAATAATACACACTGAATAGACTGTGCAGTATTCTGGTGCCATAAGATGGCAAGAATACAGTTCTAGAAATTGAGATACTTGTTGGTTTCCCTTAAGAATAGCTTTCAAAAGTAGAAAAAACAAACAAACAAAAAAACAAGAAACATTTGTTAAGAACACTGAATATGGTAAATAAACATTGGGGGACAATTGGACATAATAGAAATAATGTCTCTTATTCATTCTTTAAAAATGAAATTCACTATAGCTAAAATGTACAGAGTAAAATTTGTTATTGGACAAAAAATAATGGAGGAGTAAAATATTCTTAAAGAAACAATTTTTTTGTTTGTTTTAAATTGAGAAGATTGGACTTGATAGAAATACAAAGAGGAAAACTTATCCTATTTGATGTGGAATTTTAAAAAAGTGATTGATGAATTAAGTACTTGGTGTAAAGTTTATGTAGAAAAGAACTTGATAAAATAATTTCAATACAAGGAAAAAGGAAATGGAAGAAAATTGTTTAGCCCTACATGTGCTCATAGGTATTTGATTCAAAAGTTAAATTAACATAATAAAGTTCTAGCAAGTACCCTATAGAAGAGGAGTTTGAAATGTTGCTCTCATTCTAATGAGAATGTCTGAATTAATCATACAATGAGAAGGTCCTTAGAGGTCAAGAGAATGAGGAAAGAACATCTACAGATTAAATTAAAATAGGACTTTGAAAATTGGAGGATCAAAATATATTATATTCATCAAAATCAACTAAGTATTTGGTCAAATAAAGATTTTTCAGTTGTAAAAAAGTGACTTTAATAGATTCTATAATTTTACTTTGATATTCTCACTAATTACGTTCTATTATCTGGAAGCTCTTTTCATAGGGCTCCTGGTTTCCTTAAGAGTAAGATATGGATGATAATAACCATAATAGAGTGAAGCTGTTTGCATGTTTCAATAAATTATAGAAGAGTCCTTTAAACAGGGATGAAATGAATACTTTTCAAATTATTAGGTCATTTATTTCGAATATATTAAGGCAAAACTCAAGTTTTTAAGTATACAATATAGTAAGTCCATTACTGTGGTCACGTTTCAATTATATTACTGATATATTAATATCATGTAAAATTAACATTATATTAATTCAGATGAAATTCTGGTAAATGTGCAAAGACACAGTCCTGGGTGTTCATTGGAGGGACTGATGTTGAAGCTGAAACTCCAATACGTTGGCCACCTGATGTGAAGAGCTGACTCATTTGAAAAGATCCTGATGCTGGGAAAGATTGAGGGCAGGAGGAGAAGGAGACGACAGAGGATGAGATGGTTGGATAACATCACGGACTCAATGGACATGAGTTTGGGTAGGCTCCGGGAGTTGGTGTTGGACAAGGAGGCCTGGCATACTGCAGCTCATGGGGTGGCAAAGAGTTGGACATGACTGAGTGACTGAACTGAACTGAACTGAAGGATCTAATATCTAGAACTATAGCAGCCATCCTGTGACTATGAGGCGACCAACTGAAGCACCACACTGAAGATGATAGAGTGGAAAGAGCCTCTCAAGAAAAGAGCCTTGATCTCTGGCCATTTTGTTAGGTTTTGAAATAATCTACAACCAAAGTATCTTTAGATTTCTTGACATATATGATAAAAGATACCCTTATTTTTTCTACACATAGTTCTTGAGCATACAATATCTAAATAACCATAAGCATCTTAATTCATAAGTCATCTTATGTTCTGATCTGTAAATCTCGAGTGAATCAGTTTCCATGCAGCCCAGCTGAACTCAACCTATTATTTTGTGTGTATGATTTTCTCTTGTATTCTCATAAAACAAGCCTCTCTCTTTCTTTTTTAAAAACTACTCTATGTGTTTCTACTCTTTACAAAAAGCATTAGCCTCAACACAGGCTGTTAGTGATATATTTTAAAGTTAAAATCTTTGACTAAAATCATAATAGGGTTCAGTAGTGATGCAACTCTAACCAGAACACAGGTGAGCTCTATCAGCTTTTCCGGTTACTTACCACACACTATTTCAAAAATAGTTGGAAAATAGAGATGTCATTCATTGATGAGCTATTCAACGTTACAGAAGAAGTGCTATAATAGCCATTTTAAGAATAACTTCAATGCACATGGTGGCATCATTTAACCTACCATAAAATTGCAGCATAATACCCAATGAAAAAGGGTTCGAGTGTTCAAAGAAAGAGATCAGAATGGAACCTGAATATATTCAATAACTATTTGAACTTTTTTTTTTTCAGGGAAGTCGTTTAATACTTATCCATTTAGATCCCTTTAAAACGAAGCTTCTCTCCCCAAAGCCTCTCTATTATGAAGCTACAGTCTCCAGATTGCCAACCCCATTGTCCATGGAGCAGAGCACGCTTGGAAAAACCTGCCAAATAAGCAGGTTCTCACAAGCCTGGGGAGAGATTAAGTGCTGCTATGTGCCATTCCTTCCAAAGATGCCTTTGCTTCTCCCGCTTCACTGCTGCTGTGAAGTCGACAATCCTGGAAATGCATTTTGAGGCAGGGAGTTTTCAAAGTGACAGGCTTAAAAAATACAATTCACCTTTTGCCCTTCCCCTCCCTGCTGCAGGACGCAGGGCCTCCTTAGCACTCAGTTTTCTAATTCTGACTTTGCCCTGGTATCTTCAATAAACAGGCTCAGCTCTCCTGGGCTGCGGGTTTCTAACTGTAGTTTCTAGTCAAAATTCCCCCTTCTAAATTCAGATGACTAACCGAGTGGCTACAGTTTAAACAACAACAACAACAAAAAGCATTTTTCGTATCTCCAAGCTATATGCTCTAATTCAAGTTTCTTATAAACTCAGAGAAATAATTAATAGCAGGCTTCAATTGACTGCAGAATTTCCTCTTACCTAAGCCATTGCTAACTCAAACAGATAGGAAATCAAGTGGAATAAAATACATGGGAAGGGAATTCTGTCCTGATTGTTTCTGAACTTCATGGTCAGAAAGAGCAGGGCAATTCAGTCTAATGGAGAAGACAGGAGATATGAGTTCTCTTTTTCCTTCTGATACCCAACAGTGTTGTAATATTGTTCACTTAAATTTTCTGTTTTGAAAAATCAGTATTCCATAATATTAATGACTCGAATTTGGAATTCCTTGATAAAATGTATCAAATCCCTTTCCTTGATAAAATGTAATCCAATTGTCTTAAAGGAGAAGATAGAGAGTTTGGACCAAGAAAACCTAGACTTGAAACTTCCCTCCAAATTTCTTGGTTGTATATCTCTGGATACAAAAGTTAATTGTTCAGAGCTTCAGTCTCCCCATTTGCGAAATGGAAATGATCATGCCAATATCACAATTGTTAGAAAAAGGCGAGGACATAGCATATGAAATTTTATCTTTACAAAGCATTTCTAAAATCCTTTTGATCCTCGTAACCAGTATTATTAGAAGTCTTTTTTAAAAACCATATGAAATATAATTAGTTTTAGAGAAAAACATATAGAATATAATCATTAATTACTGAGAAACCAAAATCAGTCACCTGGAAGCTGCTTACTCAGCTTTTATTTACCTTGAGGTTGAAGCTGGGATATCCAGTTTTCAGTTATTAATTCCCAATTTGCATAGTAAGAGGGATAGTTCAAAGGTAACATGAATTCTAATAGAATCATGGCACCTTCCTCAGCACCACAAATCACTACAAGTAAACATACAATCTAAACAAAATGCATGATCACTAGGCAAATGGAGCTTGAAGACACACTCCCAGCCCACTTTTCCAACCTGGTATCAAGCCTCAAACCAGCTTTATGTAGAAATTAGAAGAATTCTGGAAAAAAAAATTGTAATTGATTGTACCCATTTGGAGTATATATGTATATATCTCCTGCCAGCAACTATCAGGGATCCAAAGGCATTCTTTCCATTAACAGAAGCAGACAACTGCCCAGGTGATTTGATTTCCTATTCTTTGAAATACATAAATTCCTCCCTCCAATCCAATTATTTTCCTTCACTGGAAATAAAAGTCCTCTTTTGAAATTTTTTACACATAAGTCATTGTATCAGTCATTGTGCTTGATACTTAGTTGTTTACGAATATATGGTCCCTACCAGGTTTTGAAAGATCCTATCTTAAACTTCTCTGTAGCAGGGAATACATAGCAGGGTGCTTGGCAACAGGAGATGTTAAGTTTTGAAGAATGAATGAACCCCATTAGTGAACTTTATACAACTTTTTTTTTCTTTAACCAAAGTTTATATTTATTCTCTAAAACATGAAATATTCCTCTTAGGGGAGGTCTCACTTTGAGTTTCTAGAAATACTTTCATATCAGTGCAAATGAATTTCAGAAAATTTCCTGGGAGTGACTGTGTATAGGGATTACTGAGGACTGAAGGGTAAACTGGAGAAAGCAACCATCACCAAGTGAGTGAAGGAGCCCAGCAACATTCATCAACTTCTTTTTCTCCCATTTTGTCCAGACAGCACAGCTTTGAATTTTATCAAGTATGACTGCATACGGCCATCACTAAGTAAGAAGAAATAGCAGCACCTCCCACCTATGAATCTCCTACTTTGTGCCTGCCAATGTCCTAGGCATTTTATATGAATTATCTAGTTACTAGTTACAACCACCGTTAAAAGTAGCAATCTTAATAATTCTGTTTTTCAGATGAGAAAACTGAGGCATGAAGAAATTTCCAAAGGTCACTTCTTTGTCTGAACACAGTGCCCACCATTCTGTGCTCAGTGTTTGGATTAGCCATGCTGGTGCCAGGAAATGTAACAGGAGCTGATCCAGGAACACTTCAGCATAGCTCTGGTCTAAAGTTCAGGCTGGGGCCAGATTGCAGCAGGTTGGAGAAGAGACTTGAGGAGAATGTTTGTGTGTCCCACATGTTTGGCATTGCAGACACCCTCTGCTCTCTCAAACTTGGCTGGAAAGACAAATGCGCTGGCTTCAGATGACTCCAGACTTGCACGTATTGTTGATATTGATGTTCTTTCGTCTGGATGGGAATGACAGACGTCTTTTGTCCAGACCTGGCAGACACATGAGAGCAGAGTTGAATTCCCCTGAATGCAATGTAACCGCGACATCACAGACACCCCTAAGCTGCCTAAGTAATATAAATGCCCTTCTTTCCTTTGTCTCCACACAATTATTCATAAAATATTGAATAAGCTGAAATGCTATGTGATTTATGAAGCAGCTGAACTCCAAATAGTTTTGGGTCCTCCCATCCCCCATGAAGAATGAGAATATAAGCCAGCTGGGATAATAGGCAAGCATCCCATGCCAAAGTTGGAGTTCCCAGGGGCCCTAACAGCCAAGGCAGTTCAAAGCTACCAAAGGTAGAAGTGTATCCAAAATAAAGCTGATCTGAGGGAGTTGAGAGTTAAATGCCAGAGATAACAAGTGCACCCTGAATTCAATGAAGCAGATGAAAAGAAGGCTAAATAGAAGCACTGCACAGCATGTTGATTATGTGATATGCTCTGTCCTAAGCCTTTTTTGTGAATTGCTATGTTTAATCCACAAGGGCCACAGTCATCCTCCATCAAAGATGGGGCAACAGACATTATGGGGTGTTGAAGATCTCCATTTAGGATACAAAGTGAGAAACTCCCTGTAGGAAGACTCACACCAGGTCACAGAAATTTCTTGCCTAAAAACCACTCATGCATCCCGGAGTCTGTGCCCCAGCTGACTTGAAATTAGTTTGAGGATGGGCACTGCAGGTAAGCAAAGAATGCAAGAAAACTGCCAATATCAACCCTCCTCATAGTTAGAAAGTATCAATTAGTGGATCTCCTTAACTGCTTTAGGGTTGAGGCAGAAAAAACAAACAAACAAAAAAGATTCTTCTAGTTAAGTGTAATTAAAGTAAATCAGTCTAATACAAGGAACAGGACATACAAAACACAAAAACTAGGCATTCATAAATGGGATAATGGTTTTCTATTTTTTTACTTGAAAATAACAGTCCTTGTCTACTGCAGTGCTTTTTGCCATGATATTATCCACTCTGAGAGATGGCCTATCATTTAGTTATTTTCACACTCTGTATATGAGGGAATATATTAAGTGGGATTTGAAAATCTCCTTGGAGGAACGTGCAAATCTTTTGCTTATTTTAAAATAATTCCATTTTAAATATAAATTTATTTATTATAATTGGAGGTTAATTACTTTACAATATTGTATTGGTTTTGCCATACATCAACATGAATCCGCCTTAGGGTGTGCATGTGTTCCACATCCTGAACCCCTCTCCCACCTCCCTCCCTGTACCATTCCCCTGGGTCATCCCAGTGCACCAGCCCCAAGCATCCTGTATCATGCATTGAACCTGGACTGGTGGTTTGTTTCATATATGATATACATGTTTCAGTGCCATTTTCCCAAGTCATCCCACCCTCTCCCTCTCCCACAGAGCCCAACAGACTGTTCTATACATCTGTGTCTCTTTTGCTGCCTTGCATACAGGGTTATCGTTACTATCTTTCTAAATTCCATATATATGTGTTAGTATACTATATTGGTGTTTTTCTTTCTTGCTTATTTCACTCTGTGTAATCGGCTCCAGTTTCATCCACCTCATTAGAACTGATTCAAATGAATTCTTTTTAATGGCTGAGTAATATTTCATTGTGTATATGTACCACAACTTCCTTATACATTCATCTGCTGATGGACATCTAGGTTACTTCCATGTCCTGGCTATTATAAACAGTGCTGCGATGAGCATTGGGGTACAGGTGTCTCTTTCAATTCTGGTTTCCTCAGTGTGTATGCCCAGCAGTGGGATTGCTGGGTCATAAGGCAGCTCTGTTTCCAGTTTTTAAAGGAATCTCCATACTGTTCTCCATAGTGGCTGTACTAGTTTGCATTCCCACCAACACTGAAAGAGGGTTCCCTTTTCTCCACACCCTATCCAGCATTTATTGCTTGTAGACTTTTGGATCACAGCCGTTCTAACTGGCGTGAAATGGTACCTCATTGTGCTTTTGATTTGCATATAAGTGGCGTTGAGCATCTTTTCATGTGTTTGTTAGCCATCGTTGTCTATTTAGTTCTTTGGTCGATTTTTTGATTGGGTNACTGAAAGAGGGTTCCCTTTTCTCCACACCCTATCCAGCATTTATTGCTTGTAGACTTTTGGATCACAGCCGTTCTAACTGGCGTGAAATGGTACCTCATTGTGCTTTTGATTTGCATATAAGTGGCGTTGAGCATCTTTTCATGTGTTTGTTAGCCATCGTTGTCTATTTAGTTCTTTGGTCGATTTTTTGATTGGGTCATTTATTTTTCTGGAATTGAGCTACAGGAGTTGCTTGTATATTTTTGAGATTANTTTAGGGGAAATCCTTTCAATTTTTCACCATTGAGGATAATGTTTGCTGTGGGTTTGTCACATATAGCTTTTAATGTGTTGAGGTATGTTCCTTCTATTTCTGCTTTCTGGAGAGTTTTTAATCATAAAAGGATGTTGAATTTTGTCAAAGGCTTTCTCTGCTTCTATTGATATAATCATATGGCTTTTATTTTTCAATTTGTTAATGTGGTGTATTATATTGATTGATTTGTAGACATTGAAGAATCCTTACATCCCTGGGATGAAGCCCACTTGGTCATGATGTATGATCGTTTTAATATGTTGTTGGATTCTGATTGCTAGAGTTTTGTTAAGAATTTCTGCATCTATGTTCATCAGTAATATTGGCCTATAGTTTTCTTTTATTTGTGGCATCTTTGTAAGGTTTTGGTATTAGGGTGATGGTGGCCTCTATTTATATTGTTGACATATTTTGTTCTATTTATACTCTGTATAAATTTTTCATGAGTAAGAATAATAATGCCCCTAAAGATATTTGAGTCCTAATTCCTGGAACCTGTGAGTATGGTATGTTATAAGGTAAAGAGGAATTAAGGTCACTAATCAGCTGAAGGGAGATTATCTTTGATGATCTTAGTGTTCCAAGTATAATTACAGAGTCCTTTAAAGCAAAATAGGGAGGAAGGAGAGAAGAGGCAGAGAGAGAGAGATGTAATGGTGGAAAAAAGGCTGGGTAATGCTTTGCAAGAAAGACTCAACCCTTGCTGGTTTTGAAGACAGAGAAAAGGGACTATTAGCAAAGGGATGTGGGCTTTCTCTAAAATTAGAAGAGGCAATGAAACAAATTTGTGTCAAGAGGCTCCAGAAAGCAGTGTTGCCCTGATTACAACTTATTTTGGCCCAATGAAACCTGTGTCAAGGTTCTGACCTCAAAACTTTGAGATGATAAATTTGCTGTTGGTCTATGCCTCTAAATCTGTGATAACTTGTTGAGCAGGAATAGGAAATTAACACTGGACAGATTTTTTTCTAAAAAAATATTGCTTTTATTTTTATTCATAAAAAAATCATCTAGCATTTAAAATGCTGAGGCATTATCATTCTCTAAGAGATTTTTGCCTCTTTTTATGGGTCATGTGGCACTATTGCCTCACATTTGAAGGGTAGAAGGAATAGTGCCCATGCTCATTCATGTTGGACTCTTTGAAATCCCATGGACTGTAACCTGCCAGGCCCCTCTGTCCATGGGATTTTCTAGGCCAGAATACTGGAGTGAGTTGCCATTTCCCTCTCCAGGGGATGTTCCTGGCCCACAGATCTAACCTGGTTCCTGCATTGGCAGGTGGATTCTTTACCAGTGAGCCACCTGGGAACCCCAGAAAGAATATGGACACCAAAAAAGACTTTTTGTTTGACCAAATTTTGTGCATGCTCTGAGTCTTCTTTTTGATTAGGCTCATCCTTGAGCCCTGTTTTCCACCTGAGTAGTCCTATCATAGCAAGACTCCTACTAAGTCATTTAGCAAAAGTACCCCAGCCTTGATATTTGATCACCCTGATCTTCCATCAGCAAAATTTCTATTAAACTAAGTTAGCTAAAATTCCCCTACCCTTGATAACTTTGTTTAGTAATTCCCTCATTCTGCGCCTTGGTTATAAATTTCTACTTATGACTTTGGTTATATACTGAAATCTTTTTTCCCCTATTATAATAGTTACTGAATAAAATTTATCTTTATCACTTTCATTGATATTTGACTCTGATTCTTCTTGATAATATCCAGCAACATGTAACACATTCTTGATAGAATGAAGCAATGACTTATATCAGCCTTCAATTCTATCTGTGCAAGTCTTAAGCAATATGCTGACAGTGAAACACAACTAAAAATTTATTTTTTGTCCGGTGTCCCTAACTATCTTTTAATTTATTTGAAAGACTTGGTCAGGCATTATATGGGCCACAAATTAGCCTTTTAATTATATTGTTTAGCTACTATTTTTCATATAGTCAATAATCAATCGTTTTAATATTTAAATAGTCATTTCAGTTTGCATTATGAGCAATCTACTCACTTTGAAGAAAATATGATGTGTTTTAATCAACCAAGACTTCTACAGAAATCTAGTGCTTAGAAGAAAGAAAAGCTTCACTCAGTCCAACATCTATCCTGTCTCCTGACATGACTGCTAGCCACTTGGGCTAAGAGTTAGGTGAATTATTTTTATGAGTTTTGAGAATAACTCTCTCTTGACAGTGTTATTCGTGCTTTTCTACCTATTTATCTGTCTTCCTACATTTCTTATACTTCATCAACTGATAGCCTTCAATTTACTTAGACAGAGAAATGGGAATTAATTTAATGGTTAAATTAAATGGCTCATATCCTAAGAAAGTTGCTCTACAAAATTACTACATCCAGCCATTTAAGTTCAAAACTGAGTCAAACAGCATTTAAAGATACTAGAATTATTATGTGTGTAGCTAAACTTCAAACTTGAAGATAATATTATCAGAACTATAGTTGTTAGTCTTATTTGTATCAGCATCTTGTCATCATTTAAATCAGTAAGGGGGAATCAGTGTCAGATAGTGCTAATGATATGAAAGTAAACATGAGGAGGTTTCAAACTTGAGGAATACAAAATTCTGTAAGTTAATCATACAAACACAGTAACTGCAAAATGTGGTAGCATTGTAGTAAAAGTATATTTAATCCCACAGCATTTCAAGAAAGGGTGGACATTTAAAAGTCTTCATAAAAGAGGGGACATATGAGTTAGTCCTTAAAGGATGGGTAGTGTTTGACAAGAGGGTATAGGGTTTGGCTTACTAAGAGGGAGAGCAGTATGAACGTGACAGGCACAGGACAAAGTGAATATTTGTGCTTTGGTGAGTAGACCATTTTAGCACAAATATAGAGCATATGTGCGCTGCTGCTGCTGCTGCTAAGTCACCTCAGTCGTGTCCGACTCTGCGACCCCACAGACCAGGCTCCCCCGTCCCTGGGATTCAAGATTGCACTAGAAAATACTTTATGGCCAGAGATTAGAAGATAATTTTTAGAATGATGAGAAGTCATTTTAATATTTTTAGTTTCCTTTAACCAATCCTTGTTAGGTAAGATCGTTGGGTGAATAAAGTTTATAGATATGGAGGGTGTTTATAGATAAGAGAGCTGCTGGGATGATTCACCAGAGAAGTAATAACAGGTAACAAGCACATGGATTGAAGCAGAAGAAACGGAGGAGATGACACATATTCCATATATGTGGCAACATCCCCGGGGCTTCATTCCCAGGGCCCTGCTTGAACTAAGACAATAGCAGGACATTTGATAGCTCCCAGAGTTTAACCCTTTGTGACAGAAAGTGTGTGAAAGTCAAAGTAATAGAGGTCAGGCAGAAGAGCTATTCTGGCTCTTAGCAGGATGAGTTCATTTTTTGTTCTTTGTTTTTGTTTTTGTTTTTGATATGTAGAGTTTAAAGATTTTAGCAGGAATTTTAGGATGAAATGATTGGCAATCAGTTACAAATGGGGGATGGTTGCTTGGCAGAGAAACCAGTATGAGGCTGTCAATGTAGAAGAATGTTAAAGAACATATGGGGATGAGAGTCATGAGGGAGAGAGTTTGGAGGAAGAAAAGAAAAGAGGGTTAATAGAATCTGTTCTTTTTGTTGTTCAGCCACTCACTTGTGTTTGATTCTTTGCAACAGCATGGACTGCAGCATGCCAGGCATCCCTGTCCTTCACCATCTCCCAGAGCATGCTCAAATTCATGTTCACTGAGTTGGTGATGCCACCCAACCATCTCATCTTCTATCAACCCCTTCTCCTCCTGTTCTCAATCTTTCCCAGCATCAGGGTCTTTTCTAATGAATCAGCTATACAGATCAGGTAGCCAAAGTATTGGAGCTTCATCTTTAGCATCAGTCCTTCCAATGAATATTTAAGATTTATTTCCTTTAGGATTGACTGGTTTGATATCCTTGCAGTCCAAGGGACTCTCAAGAGTCTTCTTCAACACCACAGTTCAAAAGCACCAATTCTTTGGTGCTCAGCCTTCTTTATGGTCCAGTTCTCACATCCAAACATGACTGCTAGAAAAACCAAAACTTTGATTATATTGATCATTGTTGGCAAAGTAATGTCTCTGCTTTTTAATACACTGTCTAGATTTGTCATAGCTTTTCTTCCAAGGAGCAAGCATCTTTTAATTTCATGCCTGTAATCATCATCTGCAGTGATTTTGGAGCCAAATAAAATAAAGTTTGTCACCTTATCCATAATTTCTCCATCTATTTGCCATGAAGTGATGGGATTGGATGTTCTGATCTTTGTTTTTTGAATGTTGGGTGTTAATCCAGTTTTTTTTCACTCTCTTCTTTCACCTTCATCAAGAGGCTCTTTAGTTTCTCTTCATTTTCTATTGTAAGGGTGGTGTCATCTGCATATCTGAGGTTACTGATATTTCTCCGGGCAATTTTTATTCCAGCTGGTGCTAGAATCTAGGGGTATACCAATAGTAGAGATACAAAAATGAGGATTCAGGCAGGAGTGACATTACAAAGAAAAGGAAAGATACAAGTGATGAATGCTAGAGAAAGGTCGAAACTAATGAGCATGTCTAAATTACAGCAATATTTTTATCACTGTAAAGCCATAATTTTAGGAAAGTAGTAGGGGTAAAATATATTTTACAAGGGACCCAACAGTGAGTACATAAAAGGATGCACAGTGAGTAAAAATACATTTTCAATAATTACAGAGGGATCTATGGAACAGGAACTTGATAAGGTGGTAGAAATGATCATGCCATTTGTGCTCTCTGTGCAGTGAATTCTGTTGTCTGGCAACACTATAAAAATGACACAGATATTGAAATTGTGTGACCAATTCCATTTATAAGTTAATGCATGTACAAACCAAACTCAGAGCCTTTAACACATTTTAAATATAGCCAGATGCAAATTTCTGTGTCTTTAAGTTCATTCTGGAATCTTTATCGAATTCTTTGCCTAAATGGGAGACATAGGTGTAAATACTTTCCTGGTAAAGATGGTTAAGGCTTTTCATGTAATTGGAGTCACAGTCCCCAAAGTATTTTTTTTTTTCCCCAAAGTATTTTCTGACTTCTAAGCCTATTATTTTGGAGGAGGAGTTGACGCACTACTTACCTACACTTAAATCTGAAACTTCTCCCCATGAAGAGAAAATGCTGATGATGCCTTAAGAAGTTGAAAGCTCCAATCAGTAATTTGTGTCACTGACGGAAACCTCAGTGCTATACTCTGTTGTTGTTGTTAGTTGCAAAATCATGTCCTACACTAGATAGACCAAAATTGTCTTTGAAAAGCTTATGAATTAGAGAGTCAGGTCTGGAAAACAACAGAAATTTAGGCTGAAGTCTAAAACTTTAGTCAAAAATGATGAAAAAACCTATTTGGTCATTTGGGTCTTTCTTGCTCCTTTCGGGAATCTAGGCTATATAGTAACTTCAAAGATCAGAACAGACAATTAATAAAGGGAACAAATGNAATGTCTCTGCTTTTTAATACACTGTCTAGGTTTGTCATAGCTTTTCTTCCAAGGAGCAAGCATCTTTTAATTTCATGCCTGTAATCATCATCTGCAGTGATTTTGGAGCCAAATAAAATAAAGTTTGTCACCTTATCCATAATTTCTCCATCTATTTGCCATGAAGTGATGGGATTGGATGTTCTGATCTTTGTTTTTTGAATGTTGGGTGTTAATCCAGTTTTTTTTCACTCTCTTCTTTCACCTTCATCAAGAGGCTCTTTAGTTTCTCTTCATTTTCTATTGTAAGGGTGGTGTCATCTGCATATCTGAGGTTACTGATATTTCTCCGGGCAATTTTTATTCCAGCTGGTGCTAGAATCTAGGGGTATACCAATAGTAGAGATACAAAAATGAGGATTCAGGCAGGAGTGACATTACAAAGAAAAGGAAAGATACAAGTGATGAATGCTAGAGAAAGGTCGAAACTAATGAGCATGTCTAAATTACAGCAATATTTTTATCACTGTAAAGCCATAATTTTAGGAAAGTAGTAGGGGTAAAATATATTTTACAAGGGACCCAACAGTGAGTACATAAAAGGATGCACAGTGAGTAAAAATACATTTTCAATAATTACAGAGGGATCTATGGAACAGGAACTTGATAAGGTGGTAGAAATGATCATGCCATTTGTGCTCTCTGTGCAGTGAATTCTGTTGTCTGGCAACACTATAAAAATGACACAGATATTGAAATTGTGTGACCAATTCCATTTATAAGTTAATGCATGTACAAACCAAACTCAGAGCCTTTAACACATTTTAAATATAGCCAGATGCAAATTTCTGTGTCTTTAAGTTCATTCTGGAATCTTTATCGAATTCTTTGCCTAAATGGGAGACATAGGTGTAAATACTTTCCTGGTAAAGATGGTTAAGGCTTTTCATGTAATTGGAGTCACAGTCCCCAAAGTATTTTTTTTTTTCCCCAAAGTATTTTCTGACTTCTAAGCCTATTATTTTGGAGGAGGAGTTGACGCACTACTTACCTACACTTAAATCTGAAACTTCTCCCCATGAAGAGAAAATGCTGATGATGCCTTAAGAAGTTGAAAGCTCCAATCAGTAATTTGTGTCACTGACGGAAACCTCAGTGCTATACTCTGTTGTTGTTGTTAGTTGCAAAATCATGTCCTACACTAGATAGACCAAAATTGTCTTTGAAAAGCTTATGAATTAGAGAGTCAGGTCTGGAAAACAACAGAAATTTAGGCTGAAGTCTAAAACTTTAGTCAAAAATGATGAAAAAACCTATTTGGTCATTTGGGTCTTTCTTGCTCCTTTCGGGAATCTAGGCTATATAGTAACTTCAAAGATCAGAACAGACAATTAATAAAGGGAACAAATGGACTGGGAAATGTATGATATAGAAGAAGCTCCAAGGTTAGTAGAAACTACAGGTTAGTAGAAAATACTCCATATACTGACTACAGCAGTGAAGATAATCTTTGGCAGTGCTTGTTTCTCGAAATGAGGCTAATAGCTTCATGATTATTATTGTGGCATGTCCACGTATGGTCAACGTATACAAAACAAAGCAAAACAGAATGGAATGAGATGGGCTCTTTGAGCTGCAAATTCAACGTTTACCATTGATTTATAGTCTCAAATCAGGTCATATACTTTGTCCTTTATTCTATTTCTTTTTAATCGAATTGTGCTATGATATTTTTTAATTTGTTGGATTTTCCTGTTGTTTTCTTTTTTTCCCAAACAGACACAATCCCCTCCTCCCTCAGATACTCCATATGAATAACTATAAGAACATGTATCTTAAAAAAAAAAAAATGTTGCAATCCCCTTGCAAAACTGAATTCCTTTAGAGCATGGGTCATGCCTCCAGGTTGGAGGGGCTCAATGCACATTTACAGAATAACCTGAACAGAACCAACAAGCTACTTCCCAAAGCAATTACAATGTGCAGAAAGAATTGTGATTTTTTTTTTCCCCTTTGACTTTCACAAAAATAAAGGGCTAATACCACCAGCGGGCAAATTTTGTAAAATTACTCTCCAAAGTGCTTCAACAAAACCTGCCAGCACAACTCAAGCCCAAACTTCCCCCATCCTTGCTTTATAGCAAAGGGCCTCACTGGGACAGGCTGCCAGTCACGCCAACCAGAGCCAAATTGTTTAGTGGATTTGGGAAGTGGACAGATGTTCTCCTGGGATGATGGAGACAGGCACCGCCACATATATTTTCACTTGACGTGTTAACCAATATTCGTAGCCAATTATTCAGAGGCGACCAGCAGTTAATGCATGCAAAGGCAGGAGCTAGAATCATCACTCATAGCCCCCACACAGCCCCAGACTCCTGCCAAAGTGTTAAATTCCTCTCCCGCTCTGAAAGACACGGAGTTCATTTTGTGTGCCCTTGGCTGTGCTCCTTGAGGATTATATTAGAACATCTAAAGCTGATTACGGAATGGCCACTGAAGTTGAATAAATAGGAGAAAATAAAACACTGAGGATATATGCCTCAAAATACCAAACCGGGAAGAATGGGTTTTATATATAAGAATGCATTTGGGGTCTCAAAGGTAATTACCCTGAGGCACTGGAAGAGTGCAATAAAAACAATAGCAGCTGGGCCACACCAATGATATACTGTGATAACTGTTATTAAGCTCGTTTGAGGCAGAAATATGATGTAATAAGATCTATCCTTTTAACGGAAAATAGAAAAACATAAGACAATGTCCATTTTATTCAGAGCGATGTTAGCATAAGAAAGTCAACAACTGGAATCTTTGCTTCCAAGTGCCTGTGTGTGCAGTGTCATCGTAATTCTGACATTGCTCTGGGCTTGAAGCAATGCAAATTTGGATCTGGCAAGTGGAAAATAAAAAGATAAAAGGATATAAACCTTGTTTCCAAGAAGTTTGTGATGCAAGTCATCATTTTAAAAGTAGCATTTTATTTCTAGGGGAGATTGTGTTACATGAAATATGTATAATACCAATTTTATAGTAATAGTTATATTACTATTTTTTAATAATAATTTTTGACAAACATATTGATATGTTCAAATATATAGACCTGATTCTGTTGGTAGCCAGTCAGAGAAACATAAAAAGGTCTGAGTTTTTCCCCAAATAGGTAATATAATAGAGGTGATCAGTTAGTTGATGGTGAAAAACTAAATAGGACAGTAAGAAGCCACCCAGAGATGAACAACTGCGGGAATAGCTACCATCATTAGGATGGACAGAATGGAAGACATGGTATCACTAGGAACTTAAGGCTCCCTGTGCAGGCTGGATCCATGGTGGACGATTGCTCTGTGGAAACCTTGACTGTGGAAAGAGGAGCAGAGGGAAGCGGGAACTGGAAAAACAGAGGAGACACAGCCACTGCGTTAAAAACTGATGTCAGGGAGAAGTGGGAGGAATACCTTGTTTCTCCCTCCCTTTCACTGTGAAGTCTCTTGCAAGTGCTCCCTACTGATGAACCAAGCCAGGAGCCAGCTAACAAGGGGTCCTGGGACCCACAGCCTGTACACAAAGCTCTGTTCTAGTGCAGAGCAGAGCAGAGCAGAAAAAGGCTGAGTGAAAGTGAGAGCAACCTGGAAAATGACCAGCACTGTTTCTAACGCCCAGCCTTGCAATCTACCCATAATCTCCTTCCTAAATGACTGCAGTAGTCTCCCACAGTTCTCTTTAATTAATCCAGACCTCCTCCTCATCTACTTTCTATGCTACAGAGAGAATGATCTCTCTCTTCAAATCCCCTGTATGATCATGGAGGACTCTGGTCTCTTTGAAACCCCTCAGTGTCTTGCACTGCTCTTGGGAAAAGAAAAATTCTGCATGTGATCTGCAAAGTCCTTCAGGCACTGGCAGCACTACCTCTCCAGGCTCATCTCATGTACCACTCCCTCATGGTCTTTGCTACACTGATTCTGGTCTTGGCTATTCCCTGATTCATTCCATTACTCAGCCAAAGTTTATCAAAGGTCTGCTTTCTGCCAGTCACTTTTCTTCACACTAGAGAAATGGCAGTTAATAAAACAAATGCAGAATAAACTTATCTGGAGTATTTTTTGTTTTAGTGTATGAGTATGAAGGGGTTGACAGGAAGTTAAAACATGAATAAAGAGTATGTATGGTAGTAACAATGCTGTGAACACTTTTATGTAACATTAGGGAGCCCTCTCTATGCATGTGATGCTTGAGCAAAGATCTAAAGGAAGTCACAGGGAGCACCTCCTGTGCTATAGTGTACACACTAAACATAAAGAAAGAGTTTATGAGTCAGAGGAAACAGCAAGTACGAAGTCCCTGAAAGATACAGTAGGTAGATCTGGCCCAAGAGCCCTAGTTGGCTAACCCCTGGTCTAAATTGTCAGTTTAATCTCTTCTAGGGGGTTGGGGGAGCATATTTTCTTTTGTATTTCACAGAAATTAAGTGAATAACAATGCTGATGTCCTTAGCAGAGACCCAATGCTTAGACTATAGCATTTGGTTTGCTGTTTTGTTAATTACATAATATAACCAATTCAGGAAGTGGATGTGGAGGATAAAATGTCCACAAGTGGTGGGGTCCTCAGTGAGGTCTTTACTGAGGAGGCAAAGTTGAGCTAAGCCATAAAGAATGCTTGCTATTTATTTAGAATCACCAAGAACATTATACATGTTATATCGTGTCCTCCAACATGTCTATGTAGTTTCATAATCACAGAGAAGTTAAGAAACTAAGGGTCCCAGAGCTAACAGGAAATGGAGCCCAACTAGGATTTCAATTCAGGTTTTTCTCATTCGTTGCGATGTTAGCCTTCTGAATTTGAATGGCTTGGGGTTGTCTGGGGATTGAGATTACTGCTTTTTAGATATCAGGAACTATATCCCCCCCTCCACATTGGTCCATCTCATTAATGCTCAGGTCATTTTCAGGGATATTGCCCTTACTTCCACATCATGTGGTCATAAAAATAATTAGGATATAAAGATTTAAGAATTTTTATAATATTGCGCCAGGGATATACCAATAGGTTTTAGAAAATCAAGAAGTATCTGCCTTCCATAATACCACAATACATCATGCCTGCAACTGCTCCAAGTCTGAATGAGGTCAAATTCATATCAATTTATTCTCTATGTAATGATTTTCTGAAATACAAGTTCCATGATTTCAAATATTTACCACTAGGCAGAAACAAATTAACATTTTTTTTACCTTCTTTATATTCTTGTCCTCTCTGAACAACAGCCGTGGCTCCCCAAGACATTAAAGGATCACATAATTCATGGCTGTACCTACCACATTAAAGGCTAGAATAAACAGCAGATTTTAATTAGAGTTTGGAAAGAGAATTTCTATATGAGTAAAATAAAAACACAGGTGGTTTTAGTGAGTTCATTCTGAGTCTAAACCCCCTAACACTATTTAAAGAGCAAAGTGGTTAAAGGATTTCATTTTCCTGGTCAGCTCTACCCCAGGTAGAAACAACAACCTTACCATTCCTGACAGCATGGGGTGGTCATGTGTGTTTGGCTCAGGGCCAACTGTTGTATGTTTTAATATTCTCTAACAGTAGAAAAACTCTCTCCAGTAAAATCTCAGGCAGTTTTTAAGCACATATCACCCATATCTTAAGTTTTAGCTGTCTTACAATTTCATTAGAATCATGATGTTCCTTGGCCCCTGGCTACTGCAATGTCCCCATATCCCCAACCCCTACCACCGCTAGAAGAAAGTCACCCCCATTTTGAGTATGTCTTTTTAGAGCATATTCTATCAATTTATGCCTTTGATTCTTTCAACTCTCCTTAAACAATCAGAGGAATAGTTATCTTTGGAGCATGCATCTGGCTAGGAAATCATCCCAAACTCAAACTAGTGACTGCTCTGCTGACAATCTCTCATCAGCATCATCACTGAATATCTAATTTAGTCTCATTTTGAATGCTGCTTGGACAGCTAATACATAAGTGGAAATCTAGGCTGAAGAGACACTCTTATCACAAGTGCCTTGGGACTAAATGAAGGACCAGTGTTAGTGAGTGGCAGGCGCTAATTAAGAAGCACGTAGGCTTTAAAATGGGACTTCTTAGGTTCAAATACAAATTTAGCCATTTTCTAAATTAGCTATTTCATTTGTTACGAGTGAGTGAGTGAGTGTTAGTCACTCAGTTGTGTCCGACTCTGTGACCCGATAGACTGCAGCTCACCACGCTCTTCTGTCCATGGGTTTCTCCAGGCAAGAACACTGGAGTGAGTTGCCATTCCTTTCTCTATAGATCTTCCAACTCAGGGATTGAACCGAGATCTCTTGCATTGCAGGCAAGATTTTTTACCCACTGAGCCGCCAGGGAAGACCAATGGGACTAATGAAAGTTTCTTTTTGTTGTTCAATGTCCTCATCTGTAGAATGGGAGTGTTGATATAGTAGCTAAGTCAGAGAAGTACTTTGAGGTCTTTGTGAGTTAACATATACTAGGCATTTTGAACAGGGGCTGGCACATGGTTAGTGCTATAGAAATATTTTCTACTGCTATTGTGATAAGTGACAAAGGTTGAGAGCCTGTGCTATATTAAGTGCTTAACACACATTAACTCATTTACTTGCCAGTCAACTCTGGAGGCTTGTGTTTTTGAGAAAACAGACCTTAGAGATTTACAGCTCAGAGTTTTATAGTGGTAAAATGGAGAAGCTTGTCAGACTCCTAAATTCATGCAACAATAGCAGACTGCAAAGATTTAAGACTACTTTTTCATTGAATAAATGTAAATAAGGGAAGATGTCTTCTAAAGCACATACATCTACAAACATTGTCATATATATTTGCATATGGACATGCTTCTTAAGCACAGTGTATGTTTGCAAAGTATTTATATTGAAATACACCATCTCCCTTAACATTATCAAGAACACTTTATACCTTAGAACAGATGGTGACTTGGGTTAGAAGCACATTTCAGTAGCATTGATCTTGCAGCCAGCATGTTCTCATTATCCTTGCCCATTTATATGACTATTTTTGGAAAATTAAAGGTATAGTTACTTAACAAAGTTTTTATGTTTCCTTGGGATTCTATCTAATACTTCTCAGAATAGTCACTCTTAAAATAAAGGTATGACGTATGATGGAGGTCTTTTGGGCTTCTTTGTGGCATTTTTATCTTAACTTCCTTTACAGATTATTGATTTGTTAGTGTATTTTACTGCATCATCACTAGCTTTTACTTGGCACTGTTAGAGAATATTTTTGAAAGATTTTAAGTAACAATAACAGGGAATAATTTAAGTGCAAAATTTGAATCATTAAAGCATTTATAGAAGGTCCAATATAGGTAAACAACTGTGTGGGCCAAGTAATATAATACATTGTTTCTGGTATTTCTCTTTAACATGTAAGTGACTTTTCCTTTTAACAATACTAAAGTATGGTATAAGGTTTACCTGAATTTTAAGATTGGAAATTATATTATGCTGAATGAATTTTGAAGATTTAGGGAGCATCACATAATTTCAAATTGGGCACACAAAATTACATCTTTATATTACATTATAAAATTGTATCTCTGATTTGTATAAAATGCTTCTGTACAGTTTATGACTCTTCACTGTTTTTCCATGTCCCCCTTGAATTAGCCTTATGATTCTTTTACTTGTTGTTCATTGATTTCATTTGAGTATTGTGACATTTGGGCCAAAATGTCCTTTTCAGTGCAAGGCATTTAATACTTGTGTCTCCTGGGCAGAAACATCAGTAACACTGGATATTGTGATGACCAAAATGCCTCTATCTATTTCACAAAATCTGATACAGAGTTAATATAACTTTCTTTCAAAATCATTGGATTCCACAAACCATCTCAGCCCACTGACCACCTTTTATGTTTCTTGTTTGCTGAGATCATGTTCACTCTTATCTACTCTACCTTTCAAAATAATGAGGACAGAATAAAGTGAAATGAAAGGAAGCAAAGTAAGTGTCTAAGGGATGAAGTCTGGTACCTGGATAAAAACTCAGAGAGGAATCTAGAGGATAGATTAAACCACATGAATAGTAATAATACTAAAGATAGTGATAAATTGAACATATTCGGCATTCCAGACATTACATTAAGTGGCTTATATGAATTATTTTCTGCCTTTATTTTCACAACAAATCTTTGTGGTAAAGGCAAGTAATTACCTATTTTACAGATAATGGAATGCTTAGATGGAGTTGATATGAGTTAGTGATTTCTCAAGCTTCCTTGGTAGCTCACCTGGCAGAGAATCCGCTTGCCATGCAGGAGACTCTAGTTTGATTCCTGGGTCAGGAAGTTCCCTGGAGAAGGGATAGGCTACCCACTCCAATATTCTTGGGCTACCTTCTTGGCTCAGACAATAAAGAATCTGCCTGCAATGCGGAACATCTGGTTCAATCCCTGCGTCGGAAAGATCTCCTGGAGGAGGGCATGGCAACCCACTCCAGTATTCGTGCCTGGAGAATTCCATGGACAGAGGAGCCTGGTGGGCTACAGTCCGCAGGGTCGAAAAGAGTCGGACATGACTGAGCCGCTAAGCACAGCACAGTAATTTCTCAGGTTTGTTTATTTAAGAAAAAATGTTCAAATATAAGAAGGAAGGAAGTGCATTACAGGGCAAAAGAGAAAGAAGAAAAGAGTTTCTCTTCATATTCAGTTCACTCTCTCAGTTGTGTCTGACTCTTTGCAATCTCATGGACTGCAGCGTGCCAGGCTTCCCTGCCCATCATCAACTCCCAGAGCTTACTCAAACTCATGTCCATTGAGTTGGTGATGCCATCCAACCATCTCATCCTCTGTTGTCCCCTTCCACTCCCGCCTTCAATCTTTCCCAGCACCAGAGTCTTTTCCAAGGAGTCAGTTCTTCACATCAGGTGGCCAAAGTATTGGAGTTTCAGCTTCAGCATCAGTCCTTCCAATGAATATTCAGGACTGATTTCCTTGAGGATGGACTGGTTGGATCTCCTTGCAGTCCAAGGGATTCTCAAGCGTCTTTCCCTTCAAAGATCCCATATAATGAAGGGTGTTACAATATAATGTTAAATTGACTTTGAGGCTCAAGGATGTGTATATTGACTAAAATTTGTTTCAAGTGTTGTAAGTACTTTCAAAAGGAAATGCAAGAGTTCAGCCCAGAAGTGGGAAAATTAGCTAGAAAATGCTATTCTTATAGCTTCACAGGGATGTTTAAACAATTTTACTTGGAAAGCAAAACTCATTTTAGTGATTCTAGAGATTACATAGACAGAATATCCAATAAATAGCCAGAAGACAAAGTTGATACTCACAGTGTTTCTCAGCCTGTTAGAAACAATGAGTCAAAATAAACACATGGAAACATATCCAATGCGAGTCCTTCGTTTTGCTTCAGAAACTCAACTGTGGAGGTACAGGAATGATGAGGTTCCTGTTTGAAAACAAAATATGCAGTCATAATTCAGGGGATTTAACTATCATCTGTGGTTGAAAAAAAAAAAAAGACAGCTTAGACAAATTTAGGTTGAATTAATAGAAGCAAAGTATCAGATCACAGGAAGCAACATTTTTGTTATACTCCGCTATAGACCACAAAAAGCAATCACAGTGGCTAAGTTGTGAAATTTTTGAATTACTACTAAACAGAGCGTGAGATGGATGCTGGTAGCTATACATATGTTGTGATTTTTTAAAAACTCTGCCACATCTAACGTGCAAGGTATGTGCCTCTACTCCTTGATTAGAGCCCACCGCCTGGTGGGCTGCCATCTATGGGGTCGCACAGAGCCAGACACGACTGAAGCGACTTAGCAGCAGCAGCACATTGTTAAGGTATCGTGACCCTTAAGCCCACTGAGCTCAGTGCTTCTTGGAAGTTGTCTTGAGGTAATACTTTCAGCAGTCACTACAGATTGATTGAGCTTGTACTGAATATGTCACATTCCACATCTGGGATCTATGCTAAAACTACATAATGATTTTATTTATTATTACTAAGGTTAGAGATTTGTCTTGGGCAATTTAATAATAATAATAATAATGACTCCTGGTTGTTGAAACATTTGAAATATTTAAAATGTTATTGGAGAAGAAAATGGCAACCTACTCCAGTACTCTTGCCTGGGAAATCCCATGGACAGAGGAGTCTGGTGGGCTCCATGAGATCGCAAGAATCAGACACAACTTAGCAAATAAACCATCACCAAAAAATGTTATTACGACTACCTGGCTTTTATAGGAAATATTATATTTAGTAATCTCACTTTACTCATCAATTTCTGAAAACCTCTGTGATAAGAGAATTGAGGAAAGTGAGAATGAAGTTCATAACTAATGGGGAAAAAGCAATATGGCCAATATCTGAGGTGACTGAACATGCAAACATACATGAGTACACCCACGCTTAAGTGTGAGTGTGTGTGTAAGTATGTGTCTAACACATTCCAACTAGGCACCTATTATGATGTGACTTTTTACTGTTTAGACTTAGTGGGAAGTCCTTTCAACTGAATTACTTTTCCTGTAAATTCCTCAGTGTGGTTCCAAATGATCGGTTATACATGAGGTCTGCAAGAGCTTTAAAAAGAACTAAAGGAAGGATTGGTTTTACATTCAGAAGGCAGGTACAGGGGCCTTGGCACCACGGCATTTTACAGGCATCCTCTTGATGGGCTGGGTCGCCTGATTGGCCAGATTTCCCCGAAAGAACCACAGTTCCTCCCAACCAGCAGATCTCTCCCAACAAATTCTCCACATCCTGGGTCAGATGATGATCATGTTCCGTGACACAGCACAATAGATTCTCCTTCAGGTCACCTGTACTATCAAGGTGGGAGATAGTGAGAGACAGATGTGGGCTCCTATTTGTTCTTGTGGGTTTCTCCACTTGATTTCTTCCTTCCATCTGCCGGTCCAGCCGTCCTATGGACTGTCCATATCCACCAACACCAAAATACAGAAGATCGACTCTTAAACAGCCCTCCCAAAATTTCATACCGTATAGTCACCCAATAAACCCCTTATTGTTTATCACTCTCAGTGATTTTGCTTTTCTGGTTGAAACCTGACATGCACTAACTAAAACTTTAAAGTTGGAATTATATCTTTTGTTGTCTGAATACAGACTTTGCCATTTACTGGTTGTGTTATACTTGCAAGTTTTTCATGAGTCTCAATTTCCTTATTTATAAAATGGGAATGTTAATATTTTTCTTACAAGGTTAGTATAAGGATTAAATGAGATAATATGAATTATCAATGTATCTCAGTATCAGGCATGCAATATTACTTCAATTAATTTGAATGGTTATTATCAGTTGTGGATTTGTCACTAGTCAGGTTATGATTTTAATACATTCACTTAGTTTCTCATTGTTACCTTGTAGTTGTTGTTATCGTTTTTCAGTCACTAGGTTATGTCCGACTCTTTGGGATCCCATGAACTGCAGCATGCCAGGCTTCCCTGTCTTCACTATCTCTGGCAGTTTGCTCAAACCCATGTTCCTTGTGTTGATGATGCCATCCAGTCATCTCATCCTCTGTCATCCCCTTTTCCTCCTGCCTGATTAAGAGATAATGTATCAAAACTACCTAACCCAGTCCCTGACCTATCTAAATTATTCAATGAAGCTAAACAGCACAATAGGTAAACAGAGTATCAGTTATACCTTGTATTTTTTAATCAATAAATTGAGACTGTTTCCTTAATTCCGATTATTTTTCTCTTAATGACAATTGCAGGCTTTTCTTTTTACACAGCTGCAATAAGTTGCTTATAAATCATTGAGCTTTGTCATCAATATCACTTAATTACAAGGCATTCTTCTTCTACATCTGGCTTTCCATCCAAAATTCCACTGCTTTCTGATTATTATGCTTATGGATATTGACCTCCCATCTCTTGGGAGTGCCTGAGATATAGGAAAAGGTTTTGCCTATTAGGTCTCTCATATTCATACTTTCCCCTCTCTCTGAGCAGTTGAGTCTGTGTAGTTCAAAGCTGAGTTTACCGTCTCCCACTACCTTTCTTCTTCCATTAAGAACTGTTAACAGTGCCCACTTTAGCCTGCCTCTGCTTAGCTCTCTTTCATACTCCCAGGACACATTAGAAAAGATCCTGATGCTGGGAAAGATTTAGGGCAGAAGGAGAAGGAGGTGACAGAGGATGAGATGGCTGGATGGCATCACTGACTCAAGGGACATGAATTTGAGCAAACTCCAAGATAGTGCAGGACAAGGAAGCCTGGCATGCTTCAGTGCATACTGTCCTAAAGAGTTGGACACGGCTTAGAGACTGAACAACAATTACTCCAAAGAGGCAAAGCCCACATCTTAGGTATCAGTTCAGTTCACTTCAGTTAAGTTGCTCAGTCGTGTCCAGCTCTTTGCGACCCCATGAATCACAGCATGCCAGGCCTCCCTGTCCATCACCAACTCCTGGAGTTCACCCAAACTCATGTCCATCGAGTCAGTGATCCCATCCAGCCGTCTCCTCTTCTGTCGTCCCCTTCTCCTCCTGCCCGAAATCCCTCCCAGCATCAGGGTCTTTTCCAGTGAGTCAACTCTTCCCATGAGGTGGCCAAAGTACATCTTAGGTATAAAGGAAATTAAATTCTCATATTTGCTCCCCAACCTTTCTAGTATCTTATGTTTTATCCACAAAAAGGGAAATTTATTGTTGAGAAAGCATTACTGTATTGCTGAGTTTATTTTAATGGAAAGCATGGAGAGCACACATGTCAACAATATTTGAACACAAAAAAAGATATTTCTGTATTCTATGATTTGATTTCTCTATTTTCTGAGCACACACACATCTATTTTCTTTTAGAAAGTTATCTTGGTACATTTTTCTTCTACTTCCTGGTCAACCAGTTAATTTTTGGATGCATTTTAAAATTCAATATTAACTTTATGTTTTTTTAGTATTTAAACAAATTTGCAATTCATGTTGCTTGTACTTTTAGTTCCAGTTTAGATTTAGTTCCAGTTTAGATTTATTCTTAATGTTTTTTTTTTTTTT
>SJYA01001028.1:103185-161206 GCA_006410615.1 Neotragus moschatus | reverse complement strand
GGTATAAGGTTTACCTGAATTTTAAGATTGGAAATTATATTATGCTGAATGAATTTTGAAGATTTAGGGAGCATCACATAATTTCAAATTGGGCACACAAAATTACATCTTTATATTACATTATAAAATTGTATCTCTGATTTGTATAAAATGCTTCTGTACAGTTTATGACTCTTCACTGTTTTTCCATGTCCCCCTTGAATTAGCCTTATGATTCTTTTACTTGTTGTTCATTGATTTCATTTGAGTATTGTGACATTTGGGCCAAAATGTCCTTTTCAGTGCAAGGCATTTAATACTTGTGTCTCCTGGGCAGAAACATCAGTAACACTGGATATTGTGATGACCAAAATGCCTCTATCTATTTCACAAAATCTGATACAGAGTTAATATAACTTTCTTTCAAAATCATTGGATTCCACAAACCATCTCAGCCCACTGACCACCTTTTATGTTTCTTGTTTGCTGAGATCATGTTCACTCTTATCTACTCTACCTTTCAAAATAATGAGGACAGAATAAAGTGAAATGAAAGGAAGCAAAGTAAGTGTCTAAGGGATGAAGTCTGGTACCTGGATAAAAACTCAGAGAGGAATCTAGAGGATAGATTAAACCACATGAATAGTAATAATACTAAAGATAGTGATAAATTGAACATATTCGGCATTCCAGACATTACATTAAGTGGCTTATATGAATTATTTTCTGCCTTTATTTTCACAACAAATCTTTGTGGTAAAGGCAAGTAATTACCTATTTTACAGATAATGGAATGCTTAGATGGAGTTGATATGAGTTAGTGATTTCTCAAGCTTCCTTGGTAGCTCACCTGGCAGAGAATCCGCTTGCCATGCAGGAGACTCTAGTTTGATTCCTGGGTCAGGAAGTTCCCTGGAGAAGGGATAGGCTACCCACTCCAATATTCTTGGGCTACCTTCTTGGCTCAGACAATAAAGAATCTGCCTGCAATGCGGAACATCTGGTTCAATCCCTGCGTCGGAAAGATCTCCTGGAGGAGGGCATGGCAACCCACTCCAGTATTCGTGCCTGGAGAATTCCATGGACAGAGGAGCCTGGTGGGCTACAGTCCGCAGGGTCGAAAAGAGTCGGACATGACTGAGCCGCTAAGCACAGCACAGTAATTTCTCAGGTTTGTTTATTTAAGAAAAAATGTTCAAATATAAGAAGGAAGGAAGTGCATTACAGGGCAAAAGAGAAAGAAGAAAAGAGTTTCTCTTCATATTCAGTTCACTCTCTCAGTTGTGTCTGACTCTTTGCAATCTCATGGACTGCAGCGTGCCAGGCTTCCCTGCCCATCATCAACTCCCAGAGCTTACTCAAACTCATGTCCATTGAGTTGGTGATGCCATCCAACCATCTCATCCTCTGTTGTCCCCTTCCACTCCCGCCTTCAATCTTTCCCAGCACCAGAGTCTTTTCCAAGGAGTCAGTTCTTCACATCAGGTGGCCAAAGTATTGGAGTTTCAGCTTCAGCATCAGTCCTTCCAATGAATATTCAGGACTGATTTCCTTGAGGATGGACTGGTTGGATCTCCTTGCAGTCCAAGGGATTCTCAAGCGTCTTTCCCTTCAAAGATCCCATATAATGAAGGGTGTTACAATATAATGTTAAATTGACTTTGAGGCTCAAGGATGTGTATATTGACTAAAATTTGTTTCAAGTGTTGTAAGTACTTTCAAAAGGAAATGCAAGAGTTCAGCCCAGAAGTGGGAAAATTAGCTAGAAAATGCTATTCTTATAGCTTCACAGGGATGTTTAAACAATTTTACTTGGAAAGCAAAACTCATTTTAGTGATTCTAGAGATTACATAGACAGAATATCCAATAAATAGCCAGAAGACAAAGTTGATACTCACAGTGTTTCTCAGCCTGTTAGAAACAATGAGTCAAAATAAACACATGGAAACATATCCAATGCGAGTCCTTCGTTTTGCTTCAGAAACTCAACTGTGGAGGTACAGGAATGATGAGGTTCCTGTTTGAAAACAAAATATGCAGTCATAATTCAGGGGATTTAACTATCATCTGTAGTTGAAAAAAAAAAAAAGACAGCTTAGACAAATTTAGGTTGAATTAATAGAAGCAAAGTATCAGATCACAGGAAGCAACATTTTTGTTATACTCCGCTATAGACCACAAAAAGCAATCACAGTGGCTAAGTTGTGAAATTTTTGAATTACTACTAAACAGAGCGTGAGATGGATGCTGGTAGCTATACATATGTTGTGATTTTTTAAAAACTCTGCCACATCTAACGTGCAAGGTATGTGCCTCTACTCCTTGATTAGAGCCCACCGCCTGGTGGGCTGCCATCTATGGGGTCGCACAGAGCCAGACACGACTGAAGCGACTTAGCAGCAGCAGCACATTGTTAAGGTATCGTGACCCTTAAGCCCACTGAGCTCAGTGCTTCTTGGAAGTTGTCTTGAGGTAATACTTTCAGCAGTCACTACAGATTGATTGAGCTTGTACTGAATATGTCACATTCCACATCTGGGATCTATGCTAAAACTACATAATGATTTTATTTATTATTACTAAGGTTAGAGATTTGTCTTGGGCAATTTAATAATAATAATAATAATGACTCCTGGTTGTTGAAACATTTGAAATATTTAAAATGTTATTGGAGAAGAAAATGGCAACCTACTCCAGTACTCTTGCCTGGGAAATCCCATGGACAGAGGAGTCTGGTGGGCTCCATGAGATCGCAAGAATCAGACACAACTTAGCAAATAAACCATCACCAAAAAATGTTATTACGACTACCTGGCTTTTATAGGAAATATTATATTTAGTAATCTCACTTTACTCATCAATTTCTGAAAACCTCTGTGATAAGAGAATTGAGGAAAGTGAGAATGAAGTTCATAACTAATGGGGAAAAAGCAATATGGCCAATATCTGAGGTGACTGAACATGCAAACATACATGAGTACACCCACGCTTAAGTGTGAGTGTGTGTGTAAGTATGTGTCTAACACATTCCAACTAGGCACCTATTATGATGTGACTTTTTACTGTTTAGACTTAGTGGGAAGTCCTTTCAACTGAATTACTTTTCCTGTAAATTCCTCAGTGTGGTTCCAAATGATCGGTTATACATGAGGTCTGCAAGAGCTTTAAAAAGAACTAAAGGAAGGATTGGTTTTACATTCAGAAGGCAGGTACAGGGGCCTTGGCACCACGGCATTTTACAGGCATCCTCTTGATGGGCTGGGTCGCCTGATTGGCCAGATTTCCCCGAAAGAACCACAGTTCCTCCCAACCAGCAGATCTCTCCCAACAAATTCTCCACATCCTGGGTCAGATGATGATCATGTTCCGTGACACAGCACAATAGATTCTCCTTCAGGTCACCTGTACTATCAAGGTGGGAGATAGTGAGAGACAGATGTGGGCTCCTATTTGTTCTTGTGGGTTTCTCCACTTGATTTCTTCCTTCCATCTGCCGGTCCAGCCGTCCTATGGACTGTCCATATCCACCAACACCAAAATACAGAAGATCGACTCTTAAACAGCCCTCCCAAAATTTCATACCGTATAGTCACCCAATAAACCCCTTATTGTTTATCACTCTCAGTGATTTTGCTTTTCTGGTTGAAACCTGACATGCACTAACTAAAACTTTAAAGTTGGAATTATATCTTTTGTTGTCTGAATACAGACTTTGCCATTTACTGGTTGTGTTATACTTGCAAGTTTTTCATGAGTCTCAATTTCCTTATTTATAAAATGGGAATGTTAATATTTTTCTTACAAGGTTAGTATAAGGATTAAATGAGATAATATGAATTATCAATGTATCTCAGTATCAGGCATGCAATATTACTTCAATTAATTTGAATGGTTATTATCAGTTGTGGATTTGTCACTAGTCAGGTTATGATTTTAATACATTCACTTAGTTTCTCATTGTTACCTTGTAGTTGTTGTTATCGTTTTTCAGTCACTAGGTTATGTCCGACTCTTTGGGATCCCATGAACTGCAGCATGCCAGGCTTCCCTGTCTTCACTATCTCTGGCAGTTTGCTCAAACCCATGTTCCTTGTGTTGATGATGCCATCCAGTCATCTCATCCTCTGTCATCCCCTTTTCCTCCTGCCTGATTAAGAGATAATGTATCAAAACTACCTAACCCAGTCCCTGACCTATCTAAATTATTCAATGAAGCTAAACAGCACAATAGGTAAACAGAGTATCAGTTATACCTTGTATTTTTTAATCAATAAATTGAGACTGTTTCCTTAATTCCGATTATTTTTCTCTTAATGACAATTGCAGGCTTTTCTTTTTACACAGCTGCAATAAGTTGCTTATAAATCATTGAGCTTTGTCATCAATATCACTTAATTACAAGGCATTCTTCTTCTACATCTGGCTTTCCATCCAAAATTCCACTGCTTTCTGATTATTATGCTTATGGATATTGACCTCCCATCTCTTGGGAGTGCCTGAGATATAGGAAAAGGTTTTGCCTATTAGGTCTCTCATATTCATACTTTCCCCTCTCTCTGAGCAGTTGAGTCTGTGTAGTTCAAAGCTGAGTTTACCGTCTCCCACTACCTTTCTTCTTCCATTAAGAACTGTTAACAGTGCCCACTTTAGCCTGCCTCTGCTTAGCTCTCTTTCATACTCCCAGGACACATTAGAAAAGATCCTGATGCTGGGAAAGATTTAGGGCAGAAGGAGGAGGAGGTGACAGAGGATGAGATGGCTGGATGGCATCACTGACTCAAGGGACATGAATTTGAGCAAACTCCAAGATAGTGCAGGACAAGGAAGCCTGGCATGCTTCAGTGCATACTGTCCTAAAGAGTTGGACACGGCTTAGAGACTGAACAACAATTACTCCAAAGAGGCAAAGCCCACATCTTAGGTATCAGTTCAGTTCACTTCAGTTAAGTTGCTCAGTCGTGTCCAGCTCTTTGCGACCCCATGAATCACAGCATGCCAGGCCTCCCTGTCCATCACCAACTCCTGGAGTTCACCCAAACTCATGTCCATCGAGTCAGTGATCCCATCCAGCCGTCTCCTCTTCTGTCGTCCCCTTCTCCTCCTGCCCGAAATCCCTCCCAGCATCAGGGTCTTTTCCAGTGAGTCAACTCTTCCCATGAGGTGGCCAAAGTACATCTTAGGTATAAAGGAAATTAAATTCTCATATTTGCTCCCCAACCTTTCTAGTATCTTATGTTTTATCCACAAAAAGGGAAATTTATTGTTGAGAAAGCATTACTGTATTGCTGAGTTTATTTTAATGGAAAGCATGGAGAGCACACATGTCAACAATATTTGAACACAAAAAAAGATATTTCTGTATTCTATGATTTGATTTCTCTATTTTCTGAGCACACACACATCTATTTTCTTTTAGAAAGTTATCTTGGTACATTTTTCTTCTACTTCCTGGTCAACCAGTTAATTTTTGGATGCATTTTAAAATTCAATATTAACTTTATGTTTTTTTAGTATTTAAACAAATTTGCAATTCATGTTGCTTGTACTTTTAGTTCCAGTTTAGATTTAGTTCCAGTTTAGATTTATTCTTAATGTTTTTTTTTTTTTTTTTTTTATTTGGACAATCTATACACCGGTACTCCATTCCCAGTTTAGAACTTTGCACCTGATAATCTAAAAGTAAAGCTCCTATCTGTGTTTGTGTTCTAATAGATGATAATGATTATCAAGTTAAATTCTTCTGCGTTCACTTAAAGTTCATTTCTTTTATATCTATGAATTACTTGTGGTTAAGTCCAAGTATCCTGAGAACTTCCTAGATTCTTTTCTTTCTGACTTGTTCTTTTCTTCCTGCTATATAGTCCTTCCAAAGCTGTCTCCTATTTCTACTTGTATTTCCCTGTCCTCAGCATGTTAACAGGGCTTCTCTTTGTTTTTGTTTTTTCTTTCAACATGTGCCTTCATCAACTTTTATTGTTGTTGTTCAGTTGCTAAGTTTTGTCTGACACTTTGCAAACCCATGTACTGCAGAATGCTAGGCTCCTCTGTCCTTTATTGTCTCCTGGAGTTTGCTCAAATTCATGCCCATTGAGTCAATGATGCTATCTAATCGTCTCCTCTGCTCTGCCACCCCCTTCTCCATTTGCCTTCAATCTTTCCAGTATTAGGGTCATTTCAAATGAAATTTGAAATTTCAATATCAGAGTCAGTTCTTCACATCAGGTGGCCAAATTATTGGAGCTTCAGCTTCAGCATCAGTACTTCCAATGAATATTCAGGACTGATTTCCTTTAGGATTGACTAGTTTTGATCTCCTTTCTGTCCAAAGGACTCTCAAGAGTCTTCTCCAGCACCACAATTCAAAATAATCAATTTTTCAATTGTCAGCCTTCTTTACAGGCCAACGCTCACAGCCATACATGACGACTGGAAAAACCACACTTTGACTGTAGGGACCATTATTGGCAAAATAATGTCTCTGCTTTGTTAATACATTGTCTACTTTTGTCACAGCTTTCCTTTCAAGGAGCAAATGACTTTTAATTTCAAGTGTGCAGTTACTCTCTGCCCTGACTTGGGAGCCAAAGAAAATAAAATATGCCACTATTTTCAATTTTTTCCCACCTATTTGCCATGAAGTGATGGGACTGGATGCTATGATCTTAGCTGTTTTAATGTTGAGTTTTAAGACAGCTTTTTCACTCTCTTTTTTCACCCTCATCAAGAAGCTCTTGCCCTTGGAGAAGGGAATGGCAACACACTCCAGTATTCTTGCTTAGAGAATTCCATGGGCAAAGGATCTTGGCAGACTAAAGTCTATGGGTCACAAAGAGCCAGACATGACTAAGTGACTAACAGACACAAGAGGCTCTTTAGCTCCTCTTCACTTTCTTCCACTGGAGTGGTATCATCTGTGTACCTGAAACTTGATATTTCTCCTAGCAATCTTGATTCCAGCTTGTGAGTCATCCAGGCCAGCATTTTGCATGATGTACTTTGCACATAAATAAGACCAGGGACAATATACAGCCTTTTTGTACTGCTTTCCCAATTTGGAATCAGTCCATTTTTCCATATCTGGTTCTAACTGTTGCTTCTTGACACACATATAGGTTTCTCAAGAGACAGAAATGGTGGTCTGATACTCCCATCTCTTTAAGAATTTTCCACAGTTTGCTGTGATTCACACAATCAAAGGATTTGGCATAGTCAATGAAGCTGAAGTAGATATTTTTCTGGAATTCCTTGGCTTTCTTCATGATCTAATGAATGTTGGCAATTTGATTTCTGGTTCCTCTGCCTTTCCTAAATCCAGTTGTACATCTGGAAGTTCTTGGTTCATATACTGCTGAAGCCTAGCTTGAAGGATTTTGTGTGTTAACTTGCTAGCATGTGAAATGAGCACGGTTTTATAGTAGTTTGAAGATTCTTTTGCATCACTGTTCTTCAGGATTGGATAAACACTGATGTTTTCTAGTCCTGTGGCCACTGCTGATTTTTCCTAATTTACTGGCATATTGAATGCCGCATTTTCACAGCATCATCTTTTAGGATTTTAAAAAGATCAGCTGAAATTCTGTCATCTACACCAGCTCTGTTTGTTGTATTGCTTGCTAAGCATTGATGCATTGATATCATACAGGATGCCACTCTAGGTGAGTGACCACACCATCTTTTTTAACTGGGTTATAAAGACCTTTTTTTCATATAGTTATTCTGTGTATTCTTGCCATGTCTTTTTAATCTCATCTGCTTCTACTAGGTGATTACCATTTCTGACCTTTATCTTGCCTATCTGTGCATGAAAGTTTCCCTTGGTATCTCTAATTTTCTTGAAGAGATCTCTAGGCTTTCCCATTCTATTGTTTTCCCCTGTTTCTTTGCATTGTTCATTTAAGAAAGCCTTCCTATCTCTCCTTGCTATTCTCTAGAACACTGCATTCAGGTGGGTATATCTTTCCCTTTCTTCTCTACTTTTCACNCATGAAAGTTTCCCTTGGTATCTCTAATTTTCTTGAAGAGATCTCTAGGCTTTCCCATTCTATTGTTTTCCCCTGTTTCTTTGCATTGTTCATTTAAGAAAGCCTTCCTATCTCTCCTTGCTATTCTCTAGAACACTGCATTCAGGTGGGTATATCTTTCCCTTTCTTCTCTACTTTTCACTTCTCTTCTTTCCTCAGCTCTTTGTAAAACCTCCTCAGACAACCACTTCGCCTTCTTGTTTTTCTTCTTCTTTGGGATGATTTTGGTCACTGCATCCTGTACAATGTTATGAATTTCCATTCATAGTCCTTCAGGCACTCTGTCTACCAGATCTAATTATTTGGGTCTATTTGTCATCTCCACTGTATAATCATAAGGGATTTGATATAGGTCATACTTGAATGGCCTGGTGGTTTTCCCTCAGTTCAGTTCAGTTCAGTCGCTCAGTCATGTCCGACTCTTTGCAACCCCATGAATCGCAAAANAAAGGGACGACCGAGGATGAGATGGCTGAATGGCATCACGGACTCAATGGGTGTGAGTCTGAGTGAACTCCAGGAGTTGGTGATGGACAGGGAGGCCTGGCGTGCTGCAATTCATGGGGTCACAAAGAGTCGGACACGACTGAGCGACTGAACTGAACTGAACTGAAATCTTTAGAAATCATCCACACCATAAAAGAACATAGTGCTTGAAGTGTAATTAGTAATTATCGAGTTCAGTCCATCCTTTACAGAAGAAACAGAGGTCCAGAACATGGAATTTACTTAGCTAACTTGGACCAGAACCAGATTCGCACCACACTTATTCCATTATATCACAATGATCATTGTTATCAGCTTGTCCTGTTAATATTTTGAGTTGGTTGCAAGTGCTATTTTTACTCCAGAATACCCTATATAAAGCATGTCAGATATGGAAGTAGAGACATAGATATTAACTGTAATCAACAGCTAAAATGTTCAGTAGTGATTGCTTTTTATGTACACTTAGTGGAATACTAAAATATCATTAAAAATAAAGTTGTTGATGAATATTTAGTTACTCTAGATTATTGCTAAAGAGAAGACAAAATATTCAGATAGCAGCATAGTAAATATAATATGATACTAATTTGCCAGATAAATGGAGAGTTAGCAGGGATGATATAGACCAGAGTTAACAGTGTTTTACCTTCTTTCTATGCCACTTATTTCCCCTCTATTTTTATAATGATTATGTTTTACTTAAATTAACAGAAATATGCTATTTTTTAAATTTCATTTTTGAAGTATGTTTATGTGATACACTGTGATTAATTCCTTCTTCTTTTCTAACTGTAAGAGCTATTTGCAGATTCATTATTGGGTACGTCTCAAGCCAGATAAAGGTTTCCTAAATCTGTAAACATGAAAGCAGTCGTCTCCTTTCTTGGCTTCTAAAAACCTTCACTGATCACACAAAGGGAGAGGAAAATACATTTGCAGAATGAGAATTTGACTTTTAAAGGTGAGATTCAATCTCCGTTAGTGCATAATCATCAGAAAGTGACAAAACAACCAACTTCTTGATATCTAATTTTAGATTCCTGTGGATATCTAATTTCAGGAAATGCTACAATCGCTGTTCAATACTCGCACTAGTAGAAATTTTCAAAGGAAAACTTAGTAGGTAAAAATTACTTAATCTGTCCAAAAATATCTAAATAAAAAAATACATAATAACCAAAGATTTTGATATTCTGATTCCTGATAATACTAAGGAAAATGACACATATAAAAAACACAGCAACAATGACAAAAGGTAGTTCTTAATGTATTAAAAAGTTCTGACCTATAGTAAGAGAAATTAATTGGTAAAGAAACAACGTGCCTCTCTCAGAGGATCTTATTCCATAGTCATGAAATCTAAAGAGTGATTGCATCTAGCTGAAGGCCCCATGAGCTGTGAAAATTATTTGAATAAGAAATGTGCACATATAAAATTCTCCAAGCATTTATATAAGCCTTTGTGTTCCCAAATTATAATTTAGCAAGTGTTGTTACAAATATAATACAAACTCATTCTTTACAGAATATTTTGAAGTAAAATTCTAAAGCACCTAAAAAATTATTCAGACTTTTTAAAGTCTTTAATTTCTAGTAAAATAATATATATTAACTGTAGATATTCAGCAAGTCACATAGCCTCTTAAAATGTCAAATTTTATGAAGACACACAAATTGTATGCTCATAAACATTCATAGTCCTGCAAATATTATCCTCTGACCATCACATTCCTTTATTCAACAAATATTCATTGAGTTTTTATCATGTGCTACATATTATTCTAGACATTGAGGAAAAACTGTGAACAAGACAAAATATCTCCCCTGGTGAAATTTTATTCTATTGAAAGGCATATGTTGTTAAGAAAAGAGTTATCCTGCATTACCTGTATGAATATAGTAAAGAACGTATGTATAGTATCAAACAATAATTCTGTACAATGTATGAATAAAAATAATAATACAAATATGACTGTACATTCAGAAAAAATCAATTCTAATCAAAATTGTGCTTATCTTGAAAGATCTTCCGACTATGAAAACTCAGTTATACATTAAAAGCTTGCACATAATTCTATAATAGGGAGGATCTTAGGCATTAAGCTAACATGTAAATACAATACTGTTGGAGGAAGTATTTGAATGCTTTACATAATATATTCATGCTGATGCAGAAATAGGGATCTCTTTTTTAGATCTTTAATAATAAAGAACACAGTTTGGGAAAAATAAAAAAAATAATTACAAAATATATTTCTAAAGTGATTTCATCCTTTTATACTCCTTCCCATAAAATGTGAGAATTCAACTGGTTCACTTACTTCCACATTTGTTCCTATTGTTGTTGAGTGTGTACTGATACCTCATTCTCCTTTTTTCTTTGTTATTTTATAGATTACAGTGATGATAAGCATATTTTCAAGTATCTATTGGTTGTCCCTATAGATTGCTTTGTGGAGTGTCCAAATTTTTTGCTCATTTTAAAATTGGTTTGCCTTTTTATTAATCTATTATAGAAATTATGTATATATCCTGGATACCAGTCTTTGAACACATATCACATTCTGTAAATATTTTCTCTGCATCTTTGGCATTCTTATTATTTTTCCTAAGTATATCTTTATTGAGAAAAAATTAAATTTGTATTTAATTTTTGATGAAGTCTTAGTCTGTCAATTGTTTTTTTTCACTACAGTTGTTTCTTTGTTGCTGGTCTAAGAAACCTTGGCACAGCCTAAAATTAGAATCAATGCTCTGATGTTTTCCTACACAAGCTTTAAGGGTTCAGCTTTTATGTTTCAATTTATGATGCATGTTGAATTATTTTGATATATTCTGTGATGCAAAGGACAAGTTATAGTATGTATTTATTCCAGTATGATTTGTTGAAAAGACAAAATAAACTCTGATTGCACTGGTATCTTTTGTAGAAATCAAAGGACAGAGGGACTGTGTCTGCTGCTGGGCATTTTGCTCTGTTCTGCTGATCTGTTTACTGATCTTTAAGTCACTACCGTATTTCTTGATTAGATAGCTTTGTAGCAACTTACAAAGATGTGTAATATAAGTTCTCCCACTTGATTCTTTTACAAAATTGCTTTGGAGAGTCTACATATTTTGCATTTTCATGAAATCCTGCTGGTATTATATTTGGGACTGCATTTAATCTAAAAATCAATTTGTGGAGAATTGAAATATTAACCATATGAAAATTTCCAATCCATGAAGCTATCTCTCAACTTAATTTTTAGCATATCAACATTCTACAGGAATATTGACTTTATCTTTTAATGACATTAGTCATTATTTGCCAGACTCATATCTTTTTTCTAGATACTGCCCCAATTTTTCACTGGGCCACGCTATGCTCAGTGTTCTTATACCTATTTGTTCCATGCGTATATTTGAATACCATTCTGAAAACACTAAACTTGACACCTGTGACCTATATTTTGGTTTTCACAGAAGAATTGCCTAAAACTATTAACTATTTGACCTCCTTACTGTTACTTCTACTTTTGATGCTATCCAATCATTTTTAATACTTTCACTAAAATCTTACATTCTTTAATGTGAGACTGGAATATTTTTTTTGGTGTAGTCTTTCCTGAACAATTCAAACAGAATTCATCACAAATTGTATGAGTTACTTACGCCTTTAAAATTCCTCTCACATATGACATGGCATATTTTATGATTATGTATTGACAATTGACTTGTCTAAAAACTTAGTATATAAGAAATATACATATAAAAGCTTTCCTAAGTGATCAATGCAAAGAAATAGAGGAAAACAATAAAATGGGAAAGACTAGAGATCTCTTCAAGAACATTAGAGATACCAAGGGAGCATTTCATGCAACGATGGGTACAATAAAGGGCAGAAACTGCATGGACCTAACAGAAGCAGAAGATATTAAGAAGAGATGGCATGAATACACAGAACTATATAAAAAAGATCTTCATAACCCAGATAATCGTGATGGTGTGATCACTCACCTAGAGCCAGACATCCTGAAATTCAAAGTCAAGTGGACCTTAGGAAGCATCACTATGAACAAAGCTGGTGAACATGATGGAATTCCAGCTGAGCTATTTCAAATCCTAAAAGATGATGTTGTTGAAGTGCTGCACTCAATCAGTCAGTAAATTTGGAAAACTCCGTAGTGGTCACAGGACTGGAAAAGGTTACTTTTCATTTCAGTCCCAAAGAAAGGCAATGCCAAAGAATGTTCAAACTATCGTAAAATTTCACTCATCTCACACACTAGCAAAATAATGCTCAAAATTCTCCAAGCTAGGTTTCAACAGTTTGTGAACTGAGAACTTCCAGATGTTCAGGCTGGATTTAGAAAAGGCAAAGGAACCAGAGATCCAATTACCAACATCCGTTGGATCACAGAGAAAGCAAGAGAATTCCAAAAAATCTACTTATGCTTCATTGACTATGCTAAAGCATTTGAATGTGTGGATCACAACAAATTGTGGAAAATTCTTAAAGAGATGGGACTACCAGACCACGTGACCTGCCTCATGAGAAACCTGTATGCCAGGCAAGAAGCAACAGTTAGAACTGGACATGGAACAATGGACTGGTATCAAATTGGGAATGAAGTAAATCAAGGCTGTATATTGCCACCCTGCTCATTTAACTTCTATGTAGAGTACACCTTCTGAAATACCAGGCTGGAGGAAGCACAAGCTGGAATCAAGATTGTGGGGAGAAAAATCAATAACCTCAGATATGCAGATGACACCACCCTTATGGCAGAAAGTGAAGAAGAACTAAAGGGCCTCTTGACGAATGTGAAATAGAAGAGTGAAAAAGCTGGCTTAAAACTCAACATTCAGAAAATGAAGATTAAGGCATCTGGCCCCATCACTTCATGGCAAATAGATGGGGAGACAATGGAAACGGTGACAGATTTTATTTTCTTGGGCTCCAAAATCACTGCAGATGGTGACTGCAGCCATGAAATTAAAAGATGCTTTCTCCTTGGAAGAAAAGCTATGACAAACCTAAACAGTGTATTAAAAAGCAGAGACATTAGTTTGCCAAAAATGATTTGTATAATCAAATTTTGTTTTTTCCAGTAGTCATGTATGGATATGAGAGCTGGACCATAAAGAAAGCTGAGCACTGAAGAATTGATGCTTTTGAATTGTGGTGGTGGAGAAGACTCTTGAGAGTCCCTTGGACTGCAAGGAGATCCAACTAGTCCATCCTAAAGGAAATCAGTCTTGAATATTCATTGGAAGGGCTGATGCTGAAGCTGAAACTCTCACACTTTGTCCACCTGATGCAAATAAATGACCCATTAGAAAAGACCTTGATTATGGGAAAGACTGAAGGTAGGAGAAGGAGATGAAAGAGAATGAGATAGTTGGGTGACATCACCAACTCAATGGACATGAGTTTGAGCAAGCTCTGGGTATTGGTGATGGACAGGGAAGCTGTAGTCCATGGGATTGCAAAGAGTCGAACATGACTGAGCAACTGAACAGAACTAAACTGATTTTATTTTTTACAGTATATCATAATGTATTTTGAGCAAGTAGAAAACATAAATAGAAGGATATAATAAATATTTTATANATCCTAAAGGAAATCAGTCCTGAATATTTATTGGAAGGATTGATGCTGAAGCTGAAACTCCAATTCTTTGGTCACCTAATTCAAAGAACTGACTCATTTGAAAGACCCTGATGCTGCGAAAGGTTGAAGGTGGGAAGAGAAGGGGATGACAGAGGATGAGATGGTTGGATGACATCACTGACTTGATGGACATGAGTTTGAGTAAACTCCAGGAGTTGGTGATGGACAGGGAAGCCTGGTGTATTGCAGTCCATGGGGTCACAAAGAGTTGGACACTAATGAGTGACTGAACTGAACTGAACTAAGAGTATTATTTGAAAAATGGTCATCACAGAGGTAATGAAAGAAATTACTTGACTTCTAAATATTTAAGAGCAATGTAATTCAAGTACTGTTTACCATTTAGAGAGCTGGTGGTTTACTATCTAAGTCAATTCCAACTCTTGTGACCCCATGTAGCCTGCCAAGCTCATCAGTCCATGAGATTCTCCATGCAAGAATACTAGAGTGGATTGCCATTTTCTTCTCCAGGCGATCTTCCTGACCCAGAAATCGAACCCAGGTCTCCTGAATTGCAAGCAGATTCTTTACCGACTGAGCTATAAGGGAAGCCCATTTAGAGAGCTACTGATATGTAATATAGCACTTTTGTTCTTGTTGTTGTTTAGTTGCTAAGTTGTGTCTGACTCTTTTGTGACCCCATGGACTGTAGCCCACCAGGCTCCTCTGGCCATTGGATTCCCCAAGCAAGAACCGTGGAGTGTGTTGCCATTTATTTCCTTCTCAGGGGATCTTCCCAACCCAGGGATCAAACCTGTGACTCCAGCCACTTCTGCATTGCAGGCAGATTTTATTATTTTTTTCTTTACTGCTGCCATCAAGGAAGGCCATTTGTATTAACATATATGAATTGAATTCTAATGCAAAGCATCAAAATGCCCTACCAAAAATGAGGGGAGAGAAAAAGGAAAGAAACTCACTTTTTATGTTAATAATGTACACAATGCCTCTTCGTTGCCAAATAAAGGACTGCAATTATTTTCTATATAAAATTTGGCAATTCATTGACCTGGCAGATGCTTAATGTTTCTGAAGATCAGAGAAAGATGTTAAAGAAAGATGCCTGGTGAGACAGCCTAAAAGAGAGCTGTAGGGTCATTCTCTAATTTCTGTGGTTCTTAGAAAATGGATCAATCTTATGCTCTTAAGTTCTGATTTGAGAGTCATGGAGAAATGGTCAAAATGTGCAATACAGACTTGCTGGAAAGGCAACAAGGACCAACAATACAAAAATTAGTTATCAAGTTAGACTGCCAACTATGGTTCGAGAGCAAATAGGACTTAATAATTAAGAAACCCATGTTGGCAAGGGAATGGCTTAATTTGTTTTAATTAAGAGACACACACAAGGACTTACATTCCATCTTTTTGAGACATAAATTAGGGCAACTGTGGAGAAGTGAAAGTTCTTTTTTTTTCAAGTAGGGAGCCATTTTTTATATTATATCATTAGGGAAATGCAAATTAAAACAATCATGAGGAATTGCTGCACACATTAGAATGGCCAAACTCCAGAACTCTGATGAAAATTGCTGGTGTGGATGTGGAGCAAAAAGAACTCTCATTCTTGCAGGTGATAATGCAAAATGGTACAGTCTGGATGAGAGTTTGACCGTTTCTTATAAAACTAAACAGTCTTACCATTTGATGGATCCAGCAATTACATTTCTTGGTATTTACCCCAGTGAATTAAAAACATGTCCACACAAAAGCCTCCACATGAATGTTTACAGCAACTTTATTCATAATCACCAAAACTTGGAAGCAACCAAGGTGTACTTCAGTAGGTGAACGACAAAATAAGCTCTAGTACATCCAGACAATGGGATATTTGTCAGCACTAACAGCTATGGAGCCATGAAAAGGTTCATGGGAACCTTAAATGCACATTACTAAGTGAAAGAAGCAAATCTGACAAGGTTATATACATTATTATAGTATGATTCCAACTACATAATGTTCTGGAAAAAGAAAACTTATTGAGATCATGAAAAGATCAGTGATTGCAAGGGACTGGGGGAAGGGAGGGATGAACAGATGGGGCACAGAGTAATTTCAAGGCAGTGAAAATATTTTATATGATTCCATAATGAAGAATAAATGCTGTTACACCTTTTTCCAAGTCCACAGACTACACAACATCAAGGGTGAACCCTAATGCTTTTTATAAACTTTGGGTTACTATGAGGTATCAGTGAAGGCTTTTCACTTGAACCAAATATACCACTCCGGTGGGGAATTGTTGATAATGATAGAGACTATGACTTTAGGGGCAGGTGTTATAGAGACCATCTCTATACCTCCCCTTCAATTTGCTGTTAATCTAAATGTACTCTAAAAAATAAAGACATAATTTTTCAAAAATGATCAAAAACTTGTGGAATAGTTTTAAGCTTTTATTAGTAACTCTTTCTTCTTCATGAAAGGAGTGATCAACAAAGATAGTTGAAAGCAATGATTGAAAGAAACAAACATTTTACATTTATACCAAAATTGTTAGTTTGCATTTAGACAATCGTACCTGAAAAGAATTACAGTCATATATATATAAAAAATCAAGTCATTTGAAAACAGATAAGAAAAACATATATAAGATCTCAAAACGAGTAAAGATATTTCTGAACTTAAACTAATGAGCATAAGCCATAAACTAATGGGCATAAGCCATATCAAAAATAAATACTTATATATGATTCATGTCTGGGCTTCTTCCCGGGTGGCGCTAGTGGTAAATAATCTGCCTGGCAGGGCAGGAGACACAAGAGACCTGGTTTGATCTCTGGGTTGGGAAGCTCCTCCTGGAGAAGGAAGTAGCAACCCACTCCAGTATTCTTGCCTGGGAAATCCCATGGACAGAGGAGCCTGGTGGGCTACAGTCCATGGGGTTGCAAAGAGTTGGACACCACTGAGTGTGCACACACACACACACACAAACACACAAATCATCTCACTAATTTTCAACTAGGTGCAGTTTTGCCTTTTCTGGGGCTATATGGCAATGTGCGCAGGCATTATCGATTGTCACAAATGGAATGAGAGGTTATTGTCGTGTGGAGGATAGAGGCCGGGATGCTGCTAAATGTCTCACAATGCACAGGACAGTTCCTCAAATCAAATTAGCAGGTCCAAAATGTCAATAATGCCAGGGTTGAGAAACCTAGATTTGACTCTTAACAATTTGCAGTTCTCAAGAACTGCCAATTTTCGGAGAGAGTTGAAAGCATCTAATTCATAAACTGAGCAAATCTGCTGAGTTTATAATAGATGTGCTTGTTTGAGTAAGCCGAAGTATCACGATTGGCTAAGAGCTGATTCTTAGGCTTTCATTTTTACTTTATCTGGATAGAGAATACTGGAGGCCATGTTGTCAGGAGACATCTTCTAGCTGACCTGAGTTAGGCGCCTTCCAAGAAGTAACGTAAATTCCATTTGTTTTATTTTTTAATATGTGTGTCCCAGATCTTTAGCTGTGGCATGTGCACACTTACTTGCAGTGTGTGGGGTCTAGCTCCCTAACCAGGGATCAAACCTGAGGCTTCTTCATTGGAAGCACAGAGTTTTAGCCACTTTACTACCAAGGAAGTCCCTAAATTCCATTTCTGACTTTCCTCTAATGTATTCTGTGATCTTGGGAGTCATTTCCTTCTTCAGGAAGGAAACCTCATCTGTATCAAAAGGTCACTGACTCAAACGTAAGTTTTAGAGCTTCAACATTTTCTGTCTCCTTCCCCACACACTGGTTTACACCTTTTCACTCCATGGAAAAGCCTTAGGTTTCCAGTTACATCTTTTGTCATGTTGACAAAAAGAAATGTGAAATCCATCCTGAGACAACTACATCTCATGTGCCAGTGCAGAAGGCAGAGAAAAGGAATGGTTGGTTATTCACACAACCCAACTTAATTAAAACACATTTCACTGGCCTCAGTATCACGATGGGGAGGGAGGAATTCAGAAAAAGAGACATTGTGCTTCCTTTCTTAATTTGATGTCTTTACAGTGCTTAAGCTGCAGGATGTAATTTTTAACAACAACTTTGAGGGAAATCTTGAATGCCGTATTGTTTTCATTGGCTTCTACAGTGGGAAACATGCTGCATCTTTAGTAACATATATTGGTATTTATCCAGTCCTATATGTGCTTTGGAGAAGGCAATAGCACCCCACTCCAGTACTGTTGCCTGGAAAACCCCATGGATGGAGGAGCCTGGTAGGCTGCAGTCCATGGGGTCGCTAAGGGTCGGACACGACTGAGCGCCTTCACTTTCACTTTTCACTTTCATGCACTGGAGGACATGGCAACCCAGTGCAGTGTTCTTGCCTAGAGAATCCCAGGGATGGGGGAGCCTGGTGGGCTGCCATCTATGCAGCCGCACAGAGTCAGACACGACTGAAGTAACTCAGCAGCAGCAGCAGTTATACCTGAGTTCCCTGGAGTTGGTGATAGGAAGACTGGCATGCTGCAGTCCATGGGGTTGCAAAGAGTCGGACGTGACTGAGCAACTGAACTGATAATTATCCCATCCATGTTATGTGTTTCAGACTGTTTCTTTTTATTGTAAACATTATTCCACTTCATAGCTATAGCAAAATTTGTTATCAATTCACTTGTTGAAGGACATTATAAGCATTTCTGTTTTGGGAAAGAATAAATAAATATTCGATGAGCATTCTTATATTTTTACTTTCATTTCTCTGTGGGGAGACCTAAGAATAGAATAGCTATATCATATGGTAGGTCCATTTTTTTTTAAGTTTAATTTTTTATTGAGGTATAATTGGTTCAGTTCTAGCTGTGGAAATAAATGAAGACCACCCAAATGTGAAGAAAAAAGTGACTATTGATACAGAGCTTACGGCAGCAGGAGAGTCAGCCACCACCAACTGTGCTTGGCAAAGACCCAAAGGCAGACAGAAGAGTGGGAAAGTTTTATAGAGAATAAAGGAGGCTTTAGCTATGTGCAGTTTGGAAACTGTTGGCATGGGGAAGCTGAAGTAGGCTAAGTAGAAAGCAAACATCTTCTGTGTTTGGTTTGGAGATCATCTTTCTCTAGTTAGACCTGCAGTGGAAACAGGGACAAAACATAGCAAAGCTTGGAGTTGTTGCCCAAGTCCTGACACATATGCCTGCGTGCTCAGTCATGTCCAACTGTTTGTGATCTTATGGATGGTAGCCTACTAGGCTCCTCTGTCCATGGGATTCTTCAGGCAAGAATACTGGAATGGACTGCCAAGCCCTCCTCCAAGGAATCTTCCCGACCCTGGGATCGAACCTGCATCTCTTATGCCTTCCACGTTGTCAAGCATGTTCTTTACCGCTAGTGCCATCTGAGAAGTCCCCAAGTCCTGACTGCTGCTAAGTCGCTTCAGTCGTGTCCGACTCTGTGCGACCCCATAGACGGCAGCCCACCAGGCTTCCCTGTCCCTGGGATTTTCCAGGCAAGAGTACTGGAGTGGGGTGCCATTTCCTTCTCCAATGCGTGAAAGTGAAAAGTGAAAGTGAAGTCGCTCCGTTGTGTCCGACTCTTAGCGACCGCTTGGGCTACAGCCTACCAGGTTCCTCCATCCATGGGATTTTCCAGGCAAGAATACTGGAGTGGGTTGCCATTGCTTTCTCCGAATCCTGACATTCTGTACTAATTGGTGCAGAGGTTGTGATTTGACTTCCTGGGATGATTGCTGTGGAGGTTTTGGGTCAGAGTTTATCATTATATGTTCAGGTGCTACAACAAAAGTATCATAGACTGGTAACTTAAACAAACATTTATTTCTCACAGATCTGGAGGCTGGAAAGTGCAAGATCAAGAAGCTGACAACCTCGTGTCTGTTGAGGGCCCACTTCTTCACAGGCAGTCATCTCTCTGTGTCCTCACGTGGCAGAAGGGGGAGAGAGAGTTCACTGTGTTCCTTTTTACCAGGGAAGATCCCCTGGAGGAAGGCATGACAACCCACTCCAGTATTCTTGCCTAGAGTATCCCATGGACAGAAGAGCCTAGAAGGTTATGGCCCATAGGATTGCGCAGAGCTGACATGATTGAAACAACTTTGCATGCACACACAATCCCATTTATGGCCTTCTCAGGTAGCACTAGTAGTAAAGAACCCACTTGACAATGAGGTAGGCATAAGAGACATGAGTTCAATATCTGGGTGGGGAAGATCTCCAGGAGGAGAGCATGGCAACCCACTCCAGTCTTCTTGCCTGGAGAATCCCATGGACAGAGGAGCCTGGTGACTACAGTCCATAGCGTCACAAAGAGTTGGATACAACTGAAGCGACTTAGCATGCATGCAGTCCCATTCATAAGGGTTCCACCCTCCTGATCTAATTACCTCCAAAATGCTTTACCTCCTATTACCATCCCTTTCAGGGTTAAAATTTAAATACAATAACTTGAGAGGGACACACTTAGTCCTTTCCAGAGTCCTGTTGTTACATATGATTTGATCATTGTCCATTTGTATGTCCACTCCTTAGCTACCTGGCAGAACATGGTTCTAATGAGCATATATTACATTTCAAGTGCTGATGAGAAACTTGAAGCTCCATGAAAATAAGGGATCAACTTAAGCATTTTTAAAACAGTAAAGAATGAGAAAAGTGTCAGATTTTTGACCTTAAGGAACTGTTCTCAAAGAACAGTATGGGAAAAGCAGGTCATCATCTCCTAAGAACTTGTTGGAAATGCACATTTTTGGCTGCACCCCAGACTTACTGAATTTGACAGCCTGGGGGGTTTGGCTCGGCATCTTGCATTTTAATAAGGTCTCCAAGTGATTCTGATGCTTCTGCTTATAGGTTGAGTATGAGAACTACTGATCTAGAGCTTCATTCACTACACTATGATACTGTCAAGTGAGGAAAGAACTCTCAACTCTGAATATGCTTCTGTAGAAGTCAACAGTATAGCAGTTATAGTGATTTGCTTAACAAGGATTAGGAATAATCACTATGTCTTAAATATGAGATGCTCAAGTTCTTTCAAGGGATTTGAATAAATTGAACTTTATTAGGATTGATGAAATGAGGATACTTACTTCCCTACAGAATAGTTTAAGCCTGAACATGAAATAAATCAAAGGAAATTCTAGACTTGGAATTTGCAGATGGTGTTAATTAGCAGATGAGGTGCTTGGCATTCAGATTTAGTGAGAATGTTGACTTGGAGAAAGTGGTGCTTGATACACATTATTCTAGTCTTTCAGAAACCCGGAAGGCTTTGTAGGTCCCAGCTACAGGTATGTAGAAGACAATAAGAAATATCAAGCGTTTCATTCTCCTAAACATAATACCCCAGTCCACAGCCTTAAATAACCTCAAAAAGACTATATTTGGATACTTTACATATAATTTAAAAGGAGATGTTTTGATCATAGGATGGTGGCTGTTATTAAAAGAGACTACAAAAATGATTAAATTGACACAGATATAAAAATATGATTGGTACATATATTCTAATATGTGATTAGTATATAAAGTAAAGAAATTTTGGAACAATATTCTAATATAGATTCATTTAATAAGTAGGGAGTTAAGTTTCATTGAAATCATTCATATCATATAATCAGGAAAATAGTATTAAAGGACTGGATTATAATACAGCTCTGGCTCATATGATATACATATGTGCATTATATATTATTTTGTATATTCACATGTAAACACATGTATATGCACATATGTATGTAAACATGTATGATCATATAGGATGTATTATAATATATATGATCATATATGATGTGTACAATTATGTATGTGTGTGTGGTATGCATATTCCTCTGAATGTACAAACATAGACTTTTGACCAAAAGGTGTCAGTAAAATTTTAGATTGTGGAATTCTGTATGCTTTTATTTTAAATGAGAAAAATAATCATGTGTTCATCATGCTTTGTGCTCAGTCACTCAGTCGTGTCTGACTCTGCAACCTCATGGATCATATCCATCTGGCTCCTTTGTCCATGGAATTCTCCAGGCAAGAATACTGGAGTGGGTAGCCATTCCTTTCTCCAGGAGATCTTCCTAACTCAATGACTGAACTTGAGTCTTCTGCATTGCAAGTGGATTTTTACCATCTGAGCCATGAAAGTCCAGGCACTCCATCCAAAAGTCTAATACATTTTCCAAGAAATTCAATTTAGTCTCTTATTTAACAATTCTCAAAATATTTGTGTATATTCGGTACTGAAACACCATTACCAATTTCGTTTGTATCCTAGAGACTCTAGTGAGTATGTTTGTGTTTAGAACATAACAATTCTCTACAATCCTAGAAGGAAATAGCATTTTTCTTCAATACATAGAAGTTTCTACTGCACAGGCTTTATGATTATATTTCTAACAGTTTGGCCATTTATAGTCTCCTGAAGTTCACCTGCATTAGTAGATATAAAACAATCCAGGGAAGATGACAGAAAACACATCACCTTGTAGACAGCTGAATCTGCAAAGCAACCCTCAACCTTATACTAAATGGACAAGAGCTGAGCAACACATGCAGCTCACTCCACCCCTTTCTATCCTAATTTAGGCTCAGCTCCTCTTTCCTGGCCCACACAAGCAATAGCCTTAGGGAAGGTTTTAAATTTTAGAAACAGATATTGAATTTTGGATAAATATTTCTACAAATCAATATTTCACACTTCAAAATTCAGGGAAAAATATATTTTCTCAGAGAGAGAAAAGACAAATATATATCCTATACATCTGTATATTTTGTGTGTGTGTTGTGTAGGTCTACACTATACATGTGTGCATAGGTACATATAAGAATATCTGTGTATATTAATATTCATGGATATATGTGTATATATACTAATGACCATGGTTTCTGTTCATAAATGACCTAATGAGGTGGATAAGTAATAAATAGACATGTTGTTTTACATTATCTCCACAAAGAAACTCCTTTATAGTGTGCTGGACCAAGTGAGTGAGTGATAGCAATCGTCTTTAAAAGCTTGCAATTTAGTTAGAGAAGAGAAAATATGAGCAGATAGATACCTGATATTAATATTTAATTATCAGTTAAAGAGATAAATGCATAATGTAAGTCAATTAAAAGATAATATAGATCTCATCAAGCAATGCTTTAAGTGCAGTAATAGCTGGGTGCACAGGGTATTGTGGCAATGTAGGAACACCAAGGAGTCCGTTACATGATAACTGGAGATATCTGAGGTGTCTGTGAAGGTTGCACAAGGAAGACAATGCATAAACAAAATGGAATGAGGCATGTGAAGAAAATGAAGAAAATAAATCTCTAACCTAAGGGGCAGAATATGAGAGAACACAGATGAGAGAAAGCTTGGTAACCTGAGCAGAACAGAGGTAATTCAGGGTTTCTAAAAGCATAGACCATGAGGCAGGGAATACCACATGATGGGACTGGTGAGGGAGAAAGAGGTCAGTCAGTTCATAGGTAATCTTGCATCTATTTTAATAAGCTTTGACTGTGATCTGCACAGAAGAGGAAATCTCTGGAAATAAGATGGTGAGTTGGGGAGACACTGCAGTGACCTCCATGAAGAGTTATGAGTTCTGAACTAGGGTAATGAAAGTAAGAATGAAAGCTGCTGTGTTGGAAGATAAATTCAAGAAATACTTAGGTTTAGAGTCATTACTGGAGAAGGAAATGGCACCCCACTCCAGTGTTCTTGCCTGGAGAATCTCAGGGATGGGGAAGCCTAGTGGGCTGCCGTCTGTGGGGTTGCACAGAGTCAGACACGACTGAAGCAACTTAGCAGCAGCAGCAGCAGCAGCAGAGTCATTATTAGGTCATGACAAATGGATGTGTGCTGTGTGATGTAGAGATGGGTATAGTAATAGGTTAAATTAAACCTCCCTGATTTCTAGGAGAATATTGACAATATAAGAGAAGGAATTAGTTTGGAAGAAGGATGCATTGGTTAAAAAAAAAAAATCTAGGTTCAAATAAGACATGTGTAAACTAGTCAAGACAATGCCTCATGCCCCAAAATCAACATTGAGAATTGAATTTCTTAGCAGTGAAAGACAAAAAGCCTGAGGAGAAACACCAGTTGTTTTATTCACTTACAGTGTGAATATAAGCAGGTCATATAGGGTACTTTTTGAGGCTTACTTTAATTTTCCCTTGTAAAATGAAATACAATTTTCTGGGCTCTTGTAAAGTTCAAATGATATCATTTCCAAACTTTATGCCTTTCCAACAGTAAAGTCATATAATTAAACTAACCATGGCTCTGATAAAGCTACAAACCATACTACTTTGTTGGACCTCCTAGTCTACTGATGGATATATAGTACCTTTAGAATATTTGTAGAAGGTAGAAATGAACCCAAAGGTATACCAGGATAAATAGAAGGTTAAATATTGGTAATAAGAAATTTAATTGGTAAATCCACTTTGGGAATATGAAGCTATCCTAGAGGACCAATATGTGGTATACACACATGAAGACTGGGTTTAATGAAAAAATAGCAAAAGAAAACTAGTACTCATGTTTAGGGACTGAGACATAGAAATTAAGATCCTGAAGCAGGGGACAGGTTCCAAGGCTTATAGCAGATATTCAGAGATAGCAGATGTCATAAGTAAGGTAGATACTAAGAAAATACTTTCATATGTCAGGTACTGACAGGGTTCCTGAACTGTCCCTGGAAAACCAATTTACTGTTTTAAAAACGGAAGACTTTTTATTGTAAGCTGTCATTTACAGCTCTCTGACATTGCCCTAGAGGAAACAGCTCACATTTCTTGAGAGAAGAGCCTATAAAGTACAGAAATATTTTGCATATCTTTGGGAAATGAACAAAAATTTAGACTTTGGTGGAGAGAGAAATCTTCATTCCAGACAAGCAAAAGAAATCGTAGTAGAAACTGTGAGATAATCAGTGGCAGTAGTGAATGAAATAGAGAGAACTGCATTTTGAAGCCATTCAATTCAATAGCAGAAGAAAGAGCATTAGACACGCAAAATTAAGCACAACAGTAAATGGAATGAGAAAGAGCAGAGAAGGTGAGTAAAAAGTGTTAGATATTCAAATGGCTTTATAAGATACGGGTTAAAGTAAAATGATATACAGTGAAATTATAATCCACACATTTGGTTGCATCCCCTCCATTATTTCTTTGAGCCCCTTTTTTTGGGGGGGGGCCAAGAATACTGAAATGGGTTGCCATTCCCTTCTCCAGGAGATCTTCACAACCCAGGATTGAACCCAGGTCTCCCTCATCGTAGGCAGACGCTTTACCGTCTGAGCCACCAGGGAAGTCCTCCATTATTACTAACGTTCTTCTATACCATGGATTTTAACATGGAAGACTTTTGATTGTAAGCTGTCATTTACAGTTCTCTGACACTGCCCCAGAAGAAGCAGCTCACATTTCCTGAGAGAGGAGCCTATAAAGCAAAGAAAATTTCTTCTATACCAATAGATTTACAATTGTTTATGAATTGACACATTTCAGATGGGTGGAAATGCCTCTGTTTGTTTTGAAGACATGTGACACAAAGGGGACTAGATAAGTAATGAGATCATCAACAGCACCCCACTCCATTACTCTTGCCTGGAAATTCCCATGGACTCAGGAGCCTGGTAGGCTGCAGTCCATGGGGTCGCTAAGAGTCGGACACGACTGAGCGACTTCACTTTCACTCTTCACTTTCATGCATTGGAGAAGGAAATGGCAACCCACTCCAGTGTTCTCGCCTGAAGAATCCTAGGGATGGGGGAGCCTGGTGGGCTGCCATCTATTGGGTCGCACAGAGTTGGACACGACTGAAGTGACTTAGCAGCTTAGCAGCAGTCTTTTTTAAGAAACTTTTTGTGTTGGGGTATAGATGATTAACAATGTTGTGATGTTTTCAGGTCTACAGTGAAGGTACTCAGCCATACATATAAATGTAACCATTCTCCTGCAAACATCACTCCCATCCAGGCTGCCACATAACACCGAGCAGAGTTCTATGTACTAAACAGTAAGTCTTTGTTAGTTATCCATTTTCAAAATAGCAGTTAGTACATGACTACCCCAAACTCCCCAACTATCCTTTCTCCTCAGCAACCATGAGTTCTTTCTTTATAATATGACATCCATTATATATGGAATTTAAAAAGAAATTATAGAAATGAGATCTTCTAGTCTTGATGAATCTGAGATAATTCAGAAGTTTCACTCTATGAGGTTGCTGGACTCACAGGATTCAGCTGAACTATTAAAAACAATGAAGTTAAGTCATTTGGTTCTAAGTCTCAAAAGAACTAGCATGAAAAAACAAATATTCATTTGCTTATAATGTTTACCATATTGGCAATGGTGGTGATTTAAAAGTGAAAATATGTAGTTATTGTTCCTTACTACACATATTTGAACCATGAACTTCCAGATGTTCAAGCTGGTTTGGGAAAAGGCAGGGGAACCAGAGATCAAATTGCCAACATCCGCTGGATCACCAAAAAAGCAAGAGAGTTCCAGAAAAATATCTATCTCTGCTTTATTGACTATGCCAAAGACTTTGACTATGTGGATCACAATAAACTGTGGAAAATTCTGAAAGAGATGGGAATACTAGACCACCTGACCTACCTCTTGAGAAACCTATATGCNAGGCCTGGCATGCTAAGGTTCATGGGGTCGCAAAGAGTCAGACACGCCTGAGCAACTGAACTGAACTGATACATTTATTCCACTTCTTCTCTTACCAGACTTCATTATTATCTCCAGTCCACTGAGAAATGGGAATGCTCTCTGCTATCAATGTGGTCCTTGCACTCAGTATGTCTAGGGCATCTAGACTTACACAAACTTGTCTCATCTAGGATAAGAAGTTAGAGATCTTTATCTATGCTCAGATGTAGAGAAATACTAGTCCAAAAAGAGGATAAGAAATCAAGGGAAATTCAAATGATCATCACTGATATCATGGAAGAAAATTGTCTTGAATTCATTTTATAATCCCTTTACCAAAAGTATGTAACATGTTCTATACATAATGGAAATAAAACTAACATACAATTGTTTTAATAGATTCAAAAGCTTTTCATAACATTCATTTTCCAATAAAATATATTTTATTGTAAGACTATACATTTTATTTATATAAATGTTACTAAAGAATAATAATGCATTGTTTTTCTTTTTTAAATATGCTGGGTTTATTCCAGATGATACCGAATTCAGGATGGATCAAAAACTTAAGAACACATTGTCAGGATTCTGGATGGCGTTTTTGTCTATCTCATAGCTAAGGTAGAAAGAAATAATGATAAGGTAGAGAAGAACTAATAACAAGATGAGCCACTGTATGACTTGTTTTCTTCACAAAAGTTTACTCTTAAATGTATATTAGGTTCCAAGTCAACACTTCATTCTAGTTATTGGTGGCAACAGATGTTATGGCAGAGGATCCAGATGTTTAATCAGAAGTAGAATTAAGGATCATCATTGCCTCAGGTACAAGGAACAGCTTACTTTTTGCCAGATTTCTTAATTCCACCTATGGTTAGGGGATCTATCTCTATAGCCTTTGCTTTTAGTTCCTGTGTTTCTTCTGCTTCTCCATTTGTTTCTGTTTTATTTCCTTATCCTTCTTATCCATCTCCTTGACTTGCTTTTGGGCTGCTTCAGGGACTTCTTGCCACCATTGTGGTCTAAAATGGCACCTGCTGCCCCTTTCCCAATAATTTCTTAAATCAAGAGCTAAAATGGTATATAGTGGCAAAAAACTAGAAGCATATTAATCAGTAACATCAAAGAAAAAAATAGAAGACCATATCATCATTGTTATTTATATAGCAATTAAAGAAAAAACAGCATAATGTGTCTGAGTATAGGAGTTTATACTATAATTTTCTGCAATGCTAGTAAAATTTCTTAATTTCTCAGAAATTTCTCAAAAATTAATTTTCTTTCTTAAAAATCAGTAATAACTTTACATTTAATTAAAAATCAGGTGTGTAATAAAAAGAGGAAAAATAAAACTAAGAACTAACTTCACCAAGTGTGGGCAATATGAACATAAATATTAGGCAAATAAATGAAGAGATAATATCTTTGACTAGGACAATGATATAATAAAGTGACCATCTCTTAAAAAGAATTTATATGTTTAACAAAATTGAAAAACTTTTTTTTTAACTTTTTGTTGTTTTTAATGGATTTTGATAAATTGATTTTAAAGCTCATTCAGGCCTATGAATATAGAAGAAACATTAGGAAAGCAGTTTTTAAAACAACAAAAAGATTTTCTTAATTTACAAAAATAAGATATAAAGTGATGAAGTTAAATGACATTGTGTTAGCAGAGAAATGTGTGTTTAGCTTAATGATATTTATAGTCTTTTAGTAAAGTAAAATTTTCTCTATATTAGACCATATTTTAAAATAAATTCTGGATTAATTATATTTTTTATTTTTGGTAATTAAAAGCAGAGATATTACTTTGCCGACTAAGGTCCGTCTAGTCAAGGCTATGGTTTTTCCAGTGGTCATGTATGGATGTGAGAGTTGGACTGTGAAGAAGGCTGAGTGCCAAAGAATTGATGCTTTGGAATTGTGGTGTTGGAGAAGACTCTTGAGAGTCCCTTGGACTGCAAGGAGATCCAACCAGTCCACTCTGAAGGAGATAGGCCCTGGGATTTCTTTGGAAGGAATGATGCTGAAGCTGAAGGTCCAGTGCTTTGGCCACCTCATGAGAAGAGTTGACTCCTTGGAAAAGACTCTGATGCTGGGAGGGATTGGGGGCAGGAGGAGAAGGGGACGACTGAGGATGAGATGGCTGGATGGCATCACTGACTCGATGGGCATGAGTCTGAGTGAACTGCGGGAGTTGGTGATGGATAGGGAGGCCTGGCGTGCTGCGATTCATGGAGTCGCAGAGTCGGACCCGACTGAGTGACTGAACCGAATTGAACTGAATGATGTACTAAAACTATAGGAGGCTATTTGTACAGTTTCAGTTGATCTTCAGGACAGTAATATCAAAGAGATTTATGTTTTGAAAGTCTGTATGAAAAGTACTATTAACATTATTAACAGAATTATAAAGGAGACATGTAGTGTTAATTTGAAACATGTATTTCAATAAATTATTTGAAGTTTAATAAGACTTTTGATAAAATACACAACCACTCTGTATGTTGCTTCCTTATCTGTAGAATGAGGCTCTTAAGCATACCTAACTCCTAGGGATGTTGTGAGGGTTAATGTTATGTATAAAGTACTGAGAGTATTCTTAGGACAGAGTCTGCTTCTCATATTTATAAATGGAATATTGATTTTATTCTTCGTTAAAACCTCTAACTTCTCTCCTTGTTCATACAATCTTCTCCTAAGTTCTTTTAACCCCCTTACAGTCATTACCTTGAACTCTTTATTGGGTAAATTATTTACCTCCACTTCCTCTAGATATTGCTTTGCAGTTTTATCTTGTTCCTTTATTTGGAATATATTTGTCTGTCTACTCATTTTGCCTAATTTGTTGTTTTTATTTCTATGTATTTGGCAGGCCACTTATATTCAGGCCACTTATATTTTCTGACCTTGGAGAAGTGACCTCTGGTAAGAGATTTGCTATGCATTCCAGCAGTTCATTCCCCCTCCCTGTTTATCAGAGCTATATGATCTAAGTTTGCCCTCTAGGCACTATGTATCCTCCTGTTGTGGTTGGCTGACTACTGTGGGTGGTCTGGTTTGCAGGACTAGGCCCCAGTCCCACTGGTTGCCAAGCCCTGCCTTGTATAGAGGCTGTCAGTCATGAGTAGGAAGTGCCAGGTCAGAAGGTGGCAAGCAGAGGTACTGTGCAGGGGATCCTGAGGCCAGTGCTGGCCCAGTGGTGGGTGTAGCTTGGCTCTAGGATGGGTATCTGCAGAGTTTAGGGGTGGGGGACCATGGATCTAGTGTCAGCCTTCCTGACATGACTGAGTATGGGATCCAGTGTGTCCAAAAGCCGGTGCTGGCCCACCGGTGAGTGACCCTGGATCCAGATTTGGCTGACTGAGAGGTCCAGGTGTCTTGGAGGTTGTATCAGTCTACAACTATTAGTAACTGGGGCCAGATCCTAGCTGGGAGTCCAGAGGCTAGTTTTGGCTGACTGGTGGGCAGAGCCAGGTCACAGGTTCTCTGGCTTGCATTATCTGGCTGGTGGATGAAGATGGATCCTAGGATGGCTGGCTAAAGGGTCCAAGGTCACCAAGTGGGTGTTAACCTTCTGGTGGGCAGGGCTGAGGTTCATCAGGCCCAGGGCTGGTATGGGGGTTATTTCTCATACAACAGGCTGCATGATTATAGTGGTCTTGGAGCAGGTGACTACCCACTGTTGGGCAGACTTGGTTCCTAGGGCCTCTGGTTGCAGAGCTCTGGGGGTCCTAGGGTTGATGTTTCAGCCTACTGATGAGTGGACCCAATGCTCAGGAGGTCTGGGGGCTGGTGACTATCCACTGGTGAAGGAAGCTGGTCTAATGAACATCCACTGGTGAGCAGAAAAAGGTCCCAAGGCCTCTGGCTGCAAGGCCCAGGAGGTCACAGTGCTAGTATCAGTGTCTTTGTTTGAAGGGCCAGATCCTGGACTCTCTGGTGAACAGGGCTGGGCCCCAGAGTGGTTGTGGTACAGCAGGTCTCGGTAGCTGGCCTTCTAGGGGGTGAGCTCTGTCCCTTCCTGGGTAGTTTGTTTGGGCTGAGGTATCTCAGTCCTGGAGCCACAGGCTGGTGGATGGGGCTGGGCCCTGAGGGATGATCTCAGAATGGCGCTTGCCAGTCCAGTACCAGTACTCCTGAGATAGAACAAGCTCCCCATAATGACTGCCACCAGTATCTATGACTCCTGGGTGAACTCCAGTTGCCTCCCTCCTCTCTTGGAAGCTCTCCAAGATCATCAGGTGGTTGTGATCAGGCTTTTTTCAAATTACTGCTTCCTCTCTGAGTTCTGGTACATATGCAATCTTTTGTGCACCAGTTTAGAGTGGAATCTATTTTCCTCCCCAGAGAATTCCATGGACAGAGGAGCCTGGTGATTTACAGTTCATAAGGTCACAAAGAGCTGGACACATCTGAGCAACTAACACCTTTCACTTCACTATTTCACAGAGTCCTATGGCTCTCCAAAGAGAAAGCCCTGGCTGCATTCAAAGTCAAGTGTTGTGGGGGCTTATCTTTCTGTTGCAGGATCCCTGGGCTGGGGAGTCTGATGTGAGGTTTGGACAACTTGCTTCTTGGATAGAACTTCTGCAGTTGTAGCCATTCTCGTTTGTGGGTTGCACACTGAAGATATGGGTCTTGACTATGGGTCTTGGAGATATGGTCTCCACTCTTCTACCTGCTTTGCTGTGGTTCATTTTTTAGATCTTTAGTTGTAAAAGCTATTTTCTGCTAATCTTCTAGTCTTCCTCACCTGTAATTCTTCTGCAAATAGTTCTAAATTTGATGTGCCTGAGGGAGGAGATGAGCTCAATGTCTTCCTGTTCTGCCATCTTGTCCATTCCCTATAGATGTGTATATTAAGATAGATAATACACTTGTTAACTGCTTTGTCCCTGTTTTTTACAATTTATATAGATGAAGAATTAACAATGAAAAGAAGTATATTAAGTGCCTATTCTCTGCCACACATGCTTTATATACTTAATGCTCAATAAAACCAAATCTGCGATCTATATTTTCATACCATTTTATCAGATGAAGAAATGGGACCCTCTCCCAAGTTATTAAACAGCTTCCCCAAGGTGGCAGAAGCAAAGGACTTGGGTACATGTGATTTTGAAAGCCTCTCTTATTGTGATGATTTTAAATTGCCCAACCCTTTACTAGATATTTGAAGTTCTTCATGTTTGAAGATCCGTGCATGCCTGTGTGCTCAGTCATGTCTGAATGTTTGAGACCTCTCAGTAGCCCAACAGGCTTCTTTATCCATGGAATTTTCCAGGCAAGAATACTGGAGTGGGTTGCCATTTTCTACTCCATGGGATCTCCCTGAGCCAGGGATCAACCCCAAATCTCTTGCATCTCCTGCACTGGGAGGCAGTTTCTTTACCACCGTGCCACCTGGGAAGCCCTTGAAGATCAGTATTTATCACTTGATAATAAGTAAGAATGATCAAGTACCTTTGAACATGTTATGTTAGATTTCTCTTTAGCCCATGCTGCATTTTGCTTTAAATTAAAGCCTGTTAACATCTCATGAAGCCCATCATTAGCTCTTCACAAAACCAGTTTTGGGAGCACCCTTAATATACATCCTTAGTGCTTTGATCATTAAGTTTCAAAGTCATGCCAAGTTTTCGACTGATTGCATGGCATGTAGCCCTTAGCAGCTTTTATTTTTTTGTCTTTATGCAAATAAACAAATGCCTGGAAAGACAAAGCAAATCAAAGATGAAAGTCTGTTTATAAGAGTGACAAAATAACTTGTTTATCCTTGTTCCTATCATTCCTCTTTTAAGTCTTCACAGATAGAAACAATGACATTGGATAGGAGCAATTTAAGCAGAATATCGTAAATAACAAGCCGATAGAGGGCTCTGCAGAATAAGCCTGCATACAATCTTAGGAAGCCTAACACTTTATTAACCTAAATAAAATTGTTATCAACCATTCACTTAGCCTATAAATGTAAGGCATTTTACAGAAATTATAAATGTATATATACAGATTATATACAAAATCTTATTCAGTCCTTTTTTACAACAGCAGTGGAAAACATCTACTATTATAGGTACCTTTCAAATGAGGAAACAGGGTGAGAGATAAACTGTTACATGTTCAAAATAATACAGCCAAGAAACAGCATTGTCTGAACCTGAGAACAGGCAAATTTGAATCCATGTCATTATGACATTCAACTCATTGAGAAATGCTTTATCAGTTCTTTTATACATAACCCAGAAAAAAATATTACTATCTCAGGATGAAATGAATTAATTAATGTGCTTGCTACTTCTACTTTCCCAAATTTTATTGAAATGTTGAATTGCCCTCAGTTCAGTTCAGTTCAGTCGCTCAGTCATGTCCGACTCTTTGCGACCCCATGAATCGCAGCACACCAGGCCTCCTTGTCCATCACCAACTTCCGGAGTTCACTCAGACTCATGCCCATCAAGTCAGTGATGCTATCCAGCCATCTAATCCTCGGTCGTCCCATTCTCCTCCTGCCCCCAATCCCTCCAAGCAGCAGAGTCTTTTCCAATGAGTCAACTCTTCACATGAGGTGGCCAAAGTACTGGAGCTTCAGCTTTAGCATCATTCCTTCCAAAGAAATCCCAGGGCCGATCTCCTTCAGAATGGACTGGTTGGATGTCCTTGCAGTCCAAGGGACTCTCAAGAGTCTTCTCCAACACCACAGTTCAAAAGCATCGATTCTTTGGCTCTCAGCCTTCTTCATAGTCCAACACTCACATCCATACATGATCACTGGAAAAACCATAGCCTTGACTAGACGGACCTTAGTCGGCAAAGTAATGTCTCTGCTTTTGAATATGCTATCTAGGTTGGTCATAACTTTNTCACATCCATACATGACTACTGGAAGAACCAAAGCTTTGACTAGACAGATCTTTGTTGGCACAATGTGTGTGTGTGTGTGTGTGTGTGTGTGTGTATATATATATATATATATATATATAGTGCACAACTAAGCAAAAGGAAGGAAAATCTTGGATTCCTTAAGATATCTTTAAACCATTTAAATCACACAGGCTGCCTTACTTCCAGAACCCCAGTTTGTAGAACTAATACAGCTCTTAACATGTATATGAGTTTGAGGCAGGCTTTCACTTCTGTTCAACTTAAAGTGTTTAATTTCTACTTCTGAGATTTCTACCAGAGTTATGGTTTCTACTGGGATTTCTACCAGTGGTTATGAATTCAAGCTCAAATTTTGGCTTTGTTATTTCAAGATATATGATAAAAAAAAAAGATTTAACCTTTTCAAGCTTCAATTTTGCTATCTAAGATGGATACTTACTGTGGGTTACTGTAGGAAGTAAGCAAAATGCATGTAAAACCCCTTGTACTGCATCAGTGACACAAAATGTAAAGATCTCCTATTTCATGGGAAAAAAGCAATTTCACCTCTATGAATCTTTTCAGACTAAGCCCATCTGGTTCTAGGCATGTTAATTGTATGGCATTCCTTTTGGCACTGCAAAGCCATATTTGGTTATATTTTTCCTTTGTTAGTATTTTTCAGGACTCAGCTTGCTTTGCCTCCTCTGAAATATTGATATTATACTTTTTGAGGGGAACTTGCTCTTCCTTGAAGTAGGTACTCATAGAACTAGTATTTCTTTACTCATGAACATATAATGTGAGAACACTAAACACAGCAGTAAAGCAAGAACTAAAGAGACATTCAGAAAAATACACTGTTTGTCCAGAGGTGTTCACTAACCTCAAATTCAGCAACTATCATTCACATGAAATCCTATTTTTAATTTAAGATTTTCTGGGCTTTGTAAGATTATACAGAAAGAGAAAGAGGAAAAATTAGAATATATTTTCAGTGGTTACTATCTACCAGATACTGATATTATACCATGATGTCTTTAATATTTATTAACTCTTGGAACGCAGCTGTTTCTTCATTTATGCAATTATTTAATAGACCCTTATTGAGCCACAGACACATGCTAGACCCAAATGAGCTGTTGTCTGGATATTGTCATGTGATTTAAATTGAACAGGTAATTATAGGAAATCATCAGGCAGGTAAAAAATGATTACTTTTATGCACATAAAGAGAAATTAAGTCATTTTCTCCGAGTAAGACAAGTAATAAATGGTAAACTATTTAAGATGTAGAATAGTTGAAGAAATCAGTGGGAAGCAGAATGGAATCTCTCTGCTCTCAGTAGCATAAGGTTATACTACCCAACACAAACTTGATGGATATTTGTTGAATGGATAAGTTATTTGAACTCAGGCTTATCTTTCTCCCATTTCCACATCATTTCACTATGCTATGCTACATTCAAGTAATCCACATTTCACCTATTATTCTGAATCGTAAATAGTCTATTATAAATAAATTATATGCTTTGGGCACAGTCAAGTCCTATTCTACTAATACTTTTAAATTAAAAAAAAACTCATTTAGTATCCCTTGTTTAAATAATGAATAAAAATTTACTTAAAATTTATTTTACTGTTTTAATTTGAAAATTATACCAGTCAGAATTTTAACATATCTTTTGTCTGCAAATAATAAACTGAATCACATTAAAATTAAAACACTAAATTACATAGATTTAATCAGAGCAAAAATAAATTAGAGGCCCGTCCTGTCCCATTAAATCACAATTATTTTGTTCACATTAAAGATAATCAGTTATCCAAAGATTTTTGGGTAAATGATCAAAAAATAAAGATAAGAATCGTCTGAACAACAAATAAAGAATAAAGATATTCAGATATCTGAGAATTTTTGAACAAAAGAACAGAAAATAAAGATAGGAATTGTAAAAAAATAAAATAAAAAACTGTCTGGAAACTAGTCTATACTGTAGAATGGTACAGAATAATTTAACTGATTTTCCAGAACCCAGCCTCAAATGTTTCATATGCTTCTACTGCACATTAATCTGCTTTTGTGATTTTTCTGCTTGTGACACTCATTAGTTTTAGTCATACTTAATAATAGGTATTAATATATTCTTGCCTGGAAAACCCCATGAGAAGAGGAGATTGGTGGGCTACAGATGCAGAGTTGGACATGATTTTGTAACTAAACAACAAGATGTTATTTAAATGGTTCTCCACCTCATAGTCATTAGATACTTCAGAAGATTGACACTTCTCTGTAAAACATATCCATCGGTATGATATATGTGTATACATTGCTATGAGGATAGATTCTCTGACTTTCTTATAATTCCCAAATGAGCATAAAAATAGTTGAGAAACACTGATTTACTTTCCTAGCTTATTTTTGCCTTTATCAAACTTTAGGATTTGAAATAGCTTAGCTGGAATTCTATCACCTGAACTGCCTTTGTTTGTAGTAATGCTTCTTAAGAACCATTTGATTTCACACGCCAGAATGACTGGCTTTAGGTGAGTGACAACAATGTTGTGGTTATCTGGGTCATTCAGACCTTTATTGTATAGTTTTCCTCGGTATTCTTGCCACTTCTTAATGTCTTCTGCTTCTGTTAGGTCCATACAGTTTCTGTTCTTTATTGTGCTCATCTATCAAAGAATGTTCAACCTACCTCACAACTGCATTCATTTCATATGATAGCAAGGTAATGCTCAAATACTTCAAGTTAGGCTTCAACAGTACATGAACTGAGAATATCCAGATGTACAAGTTGGATTTAGAAAAGACAGAAGAACCAGAGATCAAATTGCCAACATTTATGGAATCATGGAAAAAACAAGGGAATTCCAAAAAAAATCTGCTTCTGCTTCGTTGACTATGTTAAAGCTTTTGACTGTGTGGATCACAACAAACTGTGGAAAATTCTTAAAGAGATGGGAATATCAGACCACTTTACCTGCCTCCTGAAAAGCCTATATGCAGGTCAAGAAACAGTTATAACTGGACATGGAACAATGGACTGGTTCAAAAATGGAAAAGGAATATGTCAAGCCTGTATATTGTCACTCTGCTTATTTAATTTATATGTAGAGTACATTATGCAAAATGCTGGGCTGGATGAAGCACAAGCTGGAATCAAGATTGTCAGGAGAGATATCAATAACCTCAGATATACAGATGACACCACCCTAACATCAGGAAGTGAAGAAGAACTAAAGGCGCTACTGATGAAGGTGAAAGAGGAGAGAGAAAAAGCTCCACATTCAAAAAACAAAGATTATGGCATCTGGTCCCATCACTTCATGGCAAATAGATTGGGAAATAATGGAAAGAACAACAGACTTTATTTTCTTGGGCTCCAAATAACTTTAATGGTAACTGTAGCCTCAAAATTAAAAGACAATTGCTCCTTGGAAGAAAAGCTATGACAAGCTAAACAATGTATTAAAAAGCAGAGACATCATTTTGCTGACAAAGGTCCACATTGTCAAGTTATGGCTTTTCCAGTTGTCATGGATAGATATGAGAGTTGGACCATAAAGAAGACTGAGGGCTGAAGAATTAATGCTTTCAAACTGTGGTGCTGAAGAAGACTCTTGAGAGTTTCTTGAACAGCAAGGAGATTCAACCAGTCAATCCTAAAGGAAATCAGCCCTGAATATTCATTGGAAAGACTAATGTCAATGCTGAAGCTCCAATACTTTGGCCACCTGATGTGAAGAGCCAACTCATTGGAAAAGACTCTGAAGCTGGGAAAGATTGAGAGCAAAAGAAGGTGGTGATAGAGGACAAAATGTTTGGATGGCATCATCAACTTAATGGACATGAGTGTAAACAAACTCAGTTCTGCTGTTCATGGGATCACGAAGTGTTGGACAGGATTGAGTGATTGAACAGCAAAATAAAGTGTTAATATTTGACCACTCTTGTAAATTAAAATGAAAAGCTGTGTAACTAGATTACATGAGTTCCAAATTCCTACTCTAGCACTGAACAGTTATGGTACATTTGGCATGTTATTTAAGTATGCTAAATGGAGATAGTGTTACCTAGCTCACAAAATTATTGAGACGATTACACAATGTAACAAAATTAAAAGTCTAGAACAGGGCCTAAAACAAAGGCACTATTAATATAAGAGGTAGTTTTACGTATTATGAAAGAGTAACAAAGTATCATGTTAGTGTAAATATTACTTTATTATTACTGTAAAAGTCCATGATACCTCCAATTGCTAGAGAGCTAACTCCAAACTATACTCTCCAGAGCACTCATACTTGGATTTGCTACAAATACTGTATTCTATGAAAATAGTGTTAAAAGGGTACATACATTTGAGAAAGAGTGCTTGGTTTTCTTTAAAAAGATTCACAGTACATGCTAGTTTCTTAAAGACTATAAAGATTTCTTAAAGAAACATATTTAAATTTAACTGCATTTTTTTTTTTGTTTTACCACAGAACATTTTATTGGAGGAAATACCTACTATTTTCTTGTGGAACTCACAATTTAAGTAATATTATCCTACTGGATGGTGGTCACTTCACTGCAGATAATGAGAAGGTACCAAAATCTAGTTTCTTCTTCAGTTAGTATCATATAAGGGATGCACTTAGCCAGAGTATTTGATATAGTAATTTCAAAGTTAATTGAGTCAATTACAGAGTTCTTCATTCTTGGAAGGCTGGGAAATGTAGAACAGCTACTTTCTCACCCATAAAACCCTATACAAAAAATTTTCATTTTGAAATTTCCTGTAATCAGAGTTGTGATCATAAGACATTCTGGAGAAGAAACAAATCTTAAAGATAATTGACTGGAAATCTCACCATTTTTATAGGTTTACTATGGTCTCTTCAAATATGGAATCAGTCAGACATTAAATAGTTATCAAAACCCATCATCAAATTATGTGGCCAAAATTTAAGTATACAATGTATTCTATTGTTTTAGTTAATTATATCTTGAAGGACATTTATATTATTTCTATGTTTTATCATCATAAATGTATTTTATAAGTGATTATAAATATGTATAGGTTAATATAAAGCATATAAAATAATTTTAAATGTATTTTAACCAGTTATTTATTTAATTTTTATTGATTTATAGCTGGTTAACAATATTGTGTTAGTTTCAGATATACAACAAAGTGATTTGGTTACATGTATTTTTTTTTACAGATTCCTTTCTATTATAGGCTATTACAAAATGTTGAATATAGTTCCCTGTGCTACATAGTAAGTCATTTTATTTTATATATAATGGCATGTTTCTATTACTCCCACTCTCCTAATTAATTTCTTCCCATATCTTAAGATGATTTTTAAAAAATGTACCTATATGAGTTTCCTAAGTCTTCATAATGCATTATCATAACTTAATGGCTTAAAATAAGAGACCTTTACTCTCTTTTAGTCCTGGAGGCTAGAAGTTCAAAATCAAAGTATCAGAAGAGTCACGCTCTTCAGAAGTCTCTAGTAAAGGAACCTTCCTTTCCTCTTCCAACTTATGTTTGGCCCAGAGATTTCTTGGCTGTGGTTGCTTAATGCTAATCTCTGATTGATCTTCACCTGGTTTTGTTTATTGTGTGTCACTCCATGGCATACCTTAAATCCAAGATTATTTGATCCCAATATCCTTAACTAATTATTAATTTATCTTCAAACAATCTATTTATTTATAGAAATAAATGAGGTCACATTCTGAGATTAAAGCAGTCATTGAGTGAAGGGGAAAGAGATTAATATTTAAGCCAGTATAAAATTTCCTGTCATATTTTTCATTAAATCTGATATTTAGAGAAGTTATATAAATAGCTAAATATATATACATGTGTGTATGTGTGTCTTTATATATACACATATGGCTCCAGGTAAGAATATTGGAGTGGATTGCCATTCCAGAAGATCTTCCCAAGCCAAGGATTTTCCTGCATTACAGGCAGATTCTTTCCTGTCTGAACCATCAGGATAGCCATACATATATACACACACATATATATATATGTGTGTGTATACACATACATGTGTGTATATATAGGTATGTCTGTGTGTGTGTATATATATATACATATATAATAAAATTGTATTTTATAGAGCTAAATTGGACACTGGTATATAAAAAGGTAGAAATTCAAGCTCACCTTTACACTGGAAAAGAATGCAGAACATACTTAAGCACTTGAGTTTGATAAGATCAGGGACATATAATACTTATAGATAATTTTCATAGATTCTAAATGTATCAAGCATATGTAATTCTACAGTTCCAGTGTAGTTAAATTAGAAGAGTATTTTGATAACAGTTTGAAAATTACAGAAGGAAAGACCTTTCAAGAGATCAAGAAGTACAAGAGTGGCATGGAAGAATAGTAGCAATGAATGAGATTGCTTTTGAGAACTTGGGAGATTTAGTAATTTAAGCATCCATTCTCTTCCTTTAAGCCAAGGATGCACAACAAGCTGTTGTCACTAAATAAATTCAAACAGAAGAGAAAGACATTTGGTAGATTGTTAGAAGACCAAAAATTCCATAGTCAGCCATGACACACATGAAGCTGAGAATTACCCAGTAAATTAATACAATGTGCACAATCCCAATGACAGTCCAGAAAATAAGCATTCTTCAAAAGTCTACATGCTCTTCTTAGCTGAGAATGTGCCTCCTTACTTTTATTGAGTCAAAAAGATGTTCTTTATTAACAAATGTTTTAAACAAATATAGACTGACTTTTATTAAAAAATCATACTCTATGTTCACAAATAAATGTGGTACTAAACAACATTTGAAGGTGCTGAAAGAGGAGCTTATTTCTAACACATTAAACAGTATATGGAGTTTAAAGGATCAAGCAGAAGCCAAATGTTAGGCAACAAAGACTGGGTGGTCTCACAGCAAATATTTGCAGCCATCAGCATACTGAGGGACCACAGTGTTCATGTTGAGTCCCAACAAACAATAGTCAACAAAAAACTGGAAACCTGAGAGTGGGAATGAATTTTAAAAAGCTTGTCTTTTCTTTTTTTAATTTAATTTTTATTGACGTATAGTTGGTTAAAAATGTGCAAATTTCTGCTGTACAGAAGGTAACTCAGGTATACTCATATAGAAAATCATTTTAAATATTATTTTACTTTATTATAGAATATTGAATATAGTCTCCTGTGCTGTATAATACGACCTTGTTGTTTATCCATCCTCTACGTGTAATAGTTTACATCTGCTAATCCTAAAATCCCAATCCTTCCCTCTCCCATCCCATTTCTTCTTGGCAACCACAAGTCTGTTCTCGATGTTTGTGAGTCTCTTTGCATGTTGTAGATAGATTCATTTCTGCCATATTTTAGACTCAACAAATAAGTGATATCATATAGTATTTGTTTTTCTCTTTCTGACCTACTTCACTTATATGATAATCTCCAGTTGCATCCATGTTGCTGCAGATGGTATTATTTTATGGCTGAGTAGTATCCTGTTGTATACATGTACCATATTTTTTTTGTCCATTCATCTGTCAATGGACACTTAAGCTGATTCCATGTCTTGGATATTGTGAATAGTGCTGCTATGAGCATAGGGGTGCATGTATCTTTTTGAATTATAATTTTGTCCTGGTATATGTCCAGGAGTGGGATTTCTGGAACATATGGTAATTCCATTTTTAGTTTTCTGAGGAATCTCCACACTGTTTTCCATAATGGTTGCTTATATTCCCACTAACAGTGTAGCAGGGTTTCCTTTTCTCCACAACCTCTCCATAATTTCTTTTTCTTTTTAAAATTTATTTATTTATTTTAATTGGAGGCTAATTACTTTACAGTATTGTGGTGGTTTTAGACATCTTAGTGATGGTTATTCTGATTGGTGTGAGGTGGTACCTCATTGTAGTTTTGATTTGCATTTCTCTAATAATTACTTATGTTGAGCGTGTTCTTGCCTGGAGAGTCCCAGGGACAGGGGAGCCTGGTGGGCTGCAGTCTATGGGGTCGCACAGAGTCGGACACGACTGAAGCGACTTAGCAGCAGCAGCAGCAGAGCATTTTTTCATGTGCTTATTGGCCCTCTGCATGTCTTCTTTGGAGAAATGTCTATTAAGGTCTTCTGCCCACTTTTTGATGAGTTGTTTGTTTTTGCTGCTGTTAAGTTGTTGAGCTGTTGTGTATTTTGGAGATTAAGCTCTTGTCTGCTGTATCATTTGCAAACTTTTCTCCCATTTCATAGGTTGCCTTTTCTTTTCTTTTTCTTTTTTGTATGGTTTCCTTTGCTGTGCAAAAGTTTGTAAGGTTGATTAGGTCCCACTTGTTTATTTTTGTTTTTATTTCTATTGCCTTGGGAGACCGACCTAATAAAACATTGGTACAATTTATATCACAAAATGCTTTGCCTTTGCTCTCTTTCTAGGAGTTTCATGGTGCTGCATCTTATGTTTAAATCTTTAAGTCATTTTGGTATGTTCTAACTTCACTTATTTACATGTAGCTGTTCAATTTTCCCAGCACCACTTGAGGAAGAGACTGTCTTTTCTCCCATTTTATATTCTTGCCACTTTTGTCAAAAATTAATTGACCATAGGTATGAGTTTATTTCTGTGTTCTCTATTCTGTTTCATTGATCCATATGATATTGGTTTTATCCCAATATCACACTATTTTGATTGCTGCAGCTTTGTATTTTTTGTCTTGTCTGGAGTCTCAGGAGTTATGCTTCCTGCTTTGTTGTTCCTCCCCTACCGCCCCCTTCCCCAGGATTGCTTCTGGTGGTCCTGTGCTTAAGATTCTGTACTTTCACTGAACATGGCAGAGGTGCAACCCCTGATCAGGTAACTAAGTTCCCACAAGCCAAGCGGTGCAGCTTAAATAAATTCTAAGTAAATAAAGCTTGCCTTTTACTTAGAAATGCTAACTACTGGCATGAAGGGGAGAACCACAGAGATGATAAAAAGGTATCTCATTGAGCTGAGGAAAAACAGAGTTCAGAGAAACCAACAGAGTTCAGAGAAATCAACAGGGTTGAAATGCATGGGGCAGGGTACTGGAGATGAACGAGCTACTCAGAGAAAGAGTTCTAGAAGTCTGCAGGAGTCTCCTGAGTTGCCTGAATTCTAAACCATACATGCATGGAGAATTGTCACAGGACTGGAAAAAATCAACAAAAATTATCAAGCAAATATTAGCTGAAAAATCCTCAAAACATACATAGGATGGAAAACATTAGCATTCCAACTACCTACAGTAGAAAGACTTTGCTTAGCATTTAGATAATTCAGTAGGGATCTGAGAAGCTCACATCTTAGTATTAATAGTAAGACTAAAGTATCAGAAGAGCAAAAGGAGTATCTTGATAAAACTTAAAATCAAACTTCATAAGAATCAAGGTGAATGACAAATAACTTAAGAATGTACCAAAAAAATAAAAACATAGAACAAACTTTTAATAGGCTTTAAAGGCACAATATAACAATAATATTCAAGTACACAACAAACATACCATCTGGCAACCAGTCAACAGATACTAAACTAGCAAAGAAGTGTGAAGCCTAGGATAAAAAACAGTCATAGAAACTAAATTAGAAATGACTGAGAACCTGGAATTACAAAGTAAGGATTTTAAACAGTTATAAATATATTTAAGGATTATGGGAAACATAAGGAGAGATGTTTCAGAAAAGAGATTTAACCTATGGAAATTGGCAGATTTAGTTTCCAGAACTGAAAACACAGTATAAGATTTTTTAAGGAAAACTCATGAAATGGGCTTAAAAAAATAAAACTATACTGAAGAGAGGATCAGTGAACATGAAGACAAAACAACTGTAAGCTATTTTTAAAAAGAGAAAAAAATGATAGACCAGAGTGGATGAAACTTAGTACCTGTGGATAGATACTGGGTTGTCATATATGATGTAACTGGAGTCCCAGGGTAAATGGGCAGATAGAGAGAGTGCCAAATAATATCACGAAGAAATAATGTGCTGTGCTTAGTTGCTTTAGTCATGAACGACTCTTTGTGACCCCCATGAACTGTAGCCAGCCATCCTCTTCTGTCTATAGGATTCTCCAGGTAAGAATACTGGAGTGGGTTTCATGACTTCCTGCAAGGGATCTTCCCAACCCAGGGATCAACCCAGGTCTCCCACACTGCAGGAGGATTCCTTGCCTTCTGAATCACCAGGGAAGCCTAAAGAAATAATAGATGAATTTATTTTCAACTTTGAATAAAACTGAAAAACTCAAAGATCCAAGAAATTGAAACAAAATAAACACAAAAAAACCACATCAAAGCACAACTTAAATTGCTGAAAAACAGTGCATGAAGTCATTTTAGTCATATCTGACTCCTTGTGACACTATGGACTGTAGCCCACCAGGCTTATCTGTCCTGGGATTCCCCAGGCAAGAATACTGGAGAGGGTTGCCACACCCTCCTCCAGGGGATCTTCCCAACCTAGGAACTGAACCTGCATCGCTTAAGTCTCCTGCATTGTTGCTGCTGCTGCTACTGCTGCTAAGCTGCGTCAGTCGTGTCCGACTCTGTGTGACCCCATAGACGGCAGCCCACCAGGCTCCCCCGTCCCTGGGGTTCTCCAGGCAAGAATACTGGAGTGGGTTGCCATTTTCTTCTCCAATGCACGAAAGTGAAAAGTGAAAGTGAAAGTGATGTTGTGTCTGACTCTTAGTGACCTGCAGCCCACCAGGCTACTCCATCCATGGGATTTTCCAGGCAAGAGACTGGAGTGGGTGGCCGGTGACTGACATATTTCTATTTCTTTATCTAAGTGGTGATTACAAAGCTATTGTGTACAAAGCTACAAGTCAATAAGCTACACAACTCTTAACGTGGTTTCCTATGTTTATTTCTCAAAAAAATATTTACAGTTTAGTAGTATATCAAAGTATACCTGCTTAGAGGTCATGATAAAGTAAAGTGAACTATGATCACTGGTATCAGCATGGCCTTTCGATATATTTTGTCCTTTTAATATCTGTCCAAAATACTCAAATTTAGGCTTCACCACTAGAGTTTTTTTTATAATCATATCTTGGGGATACTTAAAAAGAACTGTATCTTCTATCTGTATGTGTACATATGAAATTCATTAATTTCTCATCTAAAGTCTATATCTATTCTTCCTTTGAAATTATCATTTATTCCCTCAGTGCAAAAAAAAACCAAAAAAAAACGATTTTCAATCTTATACTTAATTTAACGACTTTTTTACACTTGGTTACTTTGTGAGTTTAGCCAAGATACTGTATCTACAAAATAGAATATAAAACTAAAGATGGAAAAAGAAAACAACCAGATATGAGTTCTGGAAATGAAGACAAAACCAAGTGGTTTTACACAATGTGTCATTTTCTAAATATATTGTATTTATAAATATTAATTCTACAGATAAAAATTTAAGGGAAAAATTATTCAGGCAGTCTTTTAAAAGTGTATCTTTTTTAAAAATAACAATCCTTTCTTATTGTTTAAAGAGTCTTTATATTAGGTGCCTATACTTAGAAATTCTGGGAGTTAATGAATAATTATTTACCCAAGTTTTTTTTTTTTTTTTTTTTTGCCTCACCTCATGTCTTGCAGGATCTTAGTTCCCAGGCCATTGGCAGTGAAAGCACGAAGTCTTAACCACTGGAATGCAAGGGAATTCCCTCCAAGGAAGTATTTTAAAAATTGCTGCTGCTGTTTAGTCACTAAGTCGTATCTGATTCTTTGCAACCCCATGGACTGCAGCCCACCAGGCCCCTCTGTCCATGGGACTTCCCAGGCAAGAATATTGGAGTGGGTTGCCATTTCCTTCTCCAGGGGAGCTTCCCAACTCAGGGATCAAATCCACATTTCCTGTTTGGCAGGCAGATTCTTTTCCACTGCACCACCTGGGAAGCCTCAATTTAAAAAATTAACATGAAGTAATTCTCCATGTTTTACATATTTTAATGTAATTATCTTTGTTTCACATATTAATATTTGAGTCATAACAGAACAATATTAAGTAACAGACACACAGGGAGAAATCTCAAAGCATAAAATAAAATATTTTATCTAAAAGAATAAACTTACCCAACTTAATATCTCCATCTAAGGGAAAAAGAATGTTGTCAGCCTTTAGATCTCTGTGGATGATTTTATTATCATGTAAGTAGTTCAAAGCCTCTAAAGTCTGCTTACAAATTACTTGTATTTGGGACTCAGTTAATGGTCTCTCAAGCTCAAGCATCACAATGTCACAGCATATTAGGTAGATTCTTTACCACTAGTGCCATTTGGGAAGCTTGCTGAAAAATATGACAAAGAGAAAAATCTGTAAAGCCAACAGATGTGTAGAAACATCTGAAGAGAGTGCCAGAAAAACATCTATTTCTGCTCTATTGACTATGTCAAAGTCTTTGACTGTGTAGATCACAATAAACTGTGGAAAATTCTGAAGGAGATGGAAATACCAGACCACCTGACCTGCCTCTTGAGAAACCTGTATGCAAGTCAGGAAGCAACAGTTAGAACTGGACATGGAACAACAGACTGATTCTAAATAGTAAAAGGAGTACATCAAAGCTGTATATTATCACTCTACTTTTTAAACTTATATACAGATTACATCATGAGAAACACCGGGCTGGATGAAGCATAAGCTGGAATCAAGATTGCCAGGAGAAATATCAATAAACTCAGATATGCAGATGACATCACCCTTATGGCAGAAAGTGAAGAACTACAGAGCCTCTTGATGAAAGTGAAAGAGGAGAGTAAAAAGGCTGGCTTAAAACTCAACATTCAGAAAACTAAGATCATGACATCCATTCCCATCACTTCATGGCAAATAGATGGGGAAACACTGGCAGACTTTACTTTTTTGGGCTCCAAAATCACTGCAGATGGTGACTGCAGCCATGAAATTAAGACAATTACTCTTTGGAAGGAAAGTTAGGACCAACCTAGACAGCATATTAAAAGGCAGAGATATTACTTTGCCAACAAAATAGGTCTAATCAAAGCTATGGTTTTCCCAGTAGTCATATATGAATGTGAGATTTGGACCATAAAGAAAGCTGAGCCCCAAAGAACTGGTGCTTTTGAACTGTGGTGTTGGAGAAGACTCTTGAGAGTCTTCTCCTTGTGCTACAAGGAGATCCAACCAGTTCATCCTAAAGGAAATCAGTCCTGAATATTCATTGGGATGACTGATGCTGAAGCAGAAACTCCAATACTTGGGCCACCTGATGCAAAGATCTGACTCATTTGAAAAGACCGTGATGCTGGGAAAGATTGAAGTTGGGAGAAGGAGATGACAGAGGATAAGATGGTTGGATGGTATCACTGACTCAATAGACAAGAGTTTGAGTAAACTCCAGGAGCTGGTGATGAACAGGGAGGCCTGGCGTGCTGGAGTCCATGTAGTAGCAAAGAGTAGGAAATGACTGAGTGACTGAACTGAACTAACTGTCGAGAAACATTACATAGGGCCACAGCAATAAGAATGATGTGTATTTTCTCATGGGAATAAACAAAAGTGAGAGACTAATTATAAATATTGAAAGAAAATAAACATCTTCTAAAAATTTTTTATATACATCGAAAATGTACTTTAAAATTTAGGATAAAATGAAAAGCTTTTTAGAGAAGCAAAAGTCAAAGGCTTTTATCACCAGCTGCTCTATGAAAAATATTAAAAGGAAAAACCTTCAAATTGAAAGGAAATTCTACATGATGAAAACTTGGATCATCACAAATATGAGATATTTTCCTGTGAATTTTAATATCCTTAAAATAATTGACTTTAAAACAAAAATAATGTAGACAAACTAGTTTATAAGAATGTAGAAGTCAAATTCATACAAACACTGACGCAAACAATAGGACAGGGAAGTTAATGTGCATTTCTTCTGGATTCTATATTATATATGAAATGGTATGATTTATTTTGACAGTAGCATGGGGATGTTTAAAATGCATATTGTAAACCTGTGTGTCTGTTTGTGTTTGTGTGTGTGCAAACAACTGGGAATCCATTGGAGAAATACAGTTAATTATTAAACTTAAGAAATTAAATATTGAAAAAAATGCTTAACTATCCATCAGTTTATATTTGAACATCTCATACTTTGCAGATGTATAGCATTTCCCCCCTTCTTACAATATAGTCTGTTATCACACATTTCATTTGGCTGTTGTGTCTCATTAATTTAATCTGGATTATCTTCTCATCCTTTTTTTTTTTCATCATACTAAAATTCTTTAAGGATTGAAGTTTTTTATTTTATAGACTATCTTACATTTTAAGCTTGTCTAACATTTTTTTCAGGATGAGATTCAAGTAATGTATTTTTGGTAGAAATACCACAGAAATTATGTTTTATTCTCAACATAATAGCAAGAGGCACAAGATTGATCTGTTCTCATACTGTAGTGATAAATTTGATAATGTAGTTAATGTAGTATCTGAAAATGTTCTCCACTGGATACTGTTGTTCTCATTGTATTAATAAGAAATCCATTAAAATTGCAAAGCTATGTAATTATCCTTTCTCATCAATATTTCACTAACAAATTTTAGCATCAAGCAATGATTCTTTTATTCATCTTGACTTCAATTTAATTGATATACTGTAAGAAAGAATGTTCCTTTTTCTCATGTTTATTTTTACATTAATATTATTTACTTATATAAATATAGGCTTATATATTCTTGTTTTATCAATGGATTCTATTGATTATGACAATGCTCCAAGTGTTCACTGGTAACAAATTCACTCAATAGTCTGGAAAATAGTCTGGAAAAGTCTCTTTTTCCAACATCATATTTGAATGATATTTTTCACCAGATATAGAATTCAATATTGAGAAAAGTTTTCAGAACTTTAAATATGCCATTCCATTTTCTCCTCACATTCACTATATCAAAGAGGTCAACTGTAATTTTGACATTTTTGCCAGTATTTTTGTTGATTTTCTGTAACAGTTGATTTTTTGAAATCTTTACACACTCAAGTGCTTCTTGTATACCTATTCTTACATACCATTCAACAAGGAAATTTTCACTTGCATCCCAAACAGGTCCTATTAAAATTGATCTCATAATGTGCGATGAGGGCTTCTCAGTTTGTGCTAGTGGTAAAGAACCCACCTTCCCGTGTAGGAGATGTAAGAGATGTAAGTTCGATTGCTGTGTTGGGAAGATCCCCTGGAAAAGGCAATGGCAACCCACTCCAGTATTCTTGCCTGGAGAATCCCAGGGACAGAGAATCCTGGAAGGCTGTAGTCCATAGGGTCACAAAGAGACGGACAAGAGTGAAGCAACTTTGCAATGTGTGATGAGCAGAAGAAAGAAGGCATAATTATGATTAAACAACTTTAATACTTCAATTATAAATAAATATGATTACAAATTTGCAAAATTTTTTATAAAGTTTCATGAGACTTGAATCACTGAAGGGTACAGAGTTGAATGAAACAGAGTCATTGTTGTTTGGAAGATCATAGTTTTATTAAAGAGCTATATACATGAAAAAGTAGACTTTGTTTACTGGTTCTGCACATAAGGAACTTTGAAGTTGCCACTGTATCTAAACAACAAGTAAATAGCTGAACAGAATGGAAATCAACAACTCTTGGTTCATAAGAGAGGAGAGGACACAGAGAAAGCCATAGTCCTCAAGACTGGAGAGAAAGAGAGACAAATATAGGCAGTTATGACTTACTAATGCAGAGACTCACAAGCAGAAAACTCCATGGGAACCAGACTTGATAGGAAAATCTGTACTGGATCAAATGCTGAAGTCTGAATATGGACAACTCAGAGAATTACACATTCCATAAGGAGTCAATTATAGGAAGAGCCTCATGATATTATGAGATNGAAACGAATGGCCAGTCCAGGTTCGATGCATGAGACAGGGTGCTCAGGGCTGGTGCACTGGGATGACCCAGAGGGATGGGATGGGAAGGGAAGTGGGAGCGGGGTTCAGGATGGGGAACACATGTATACCCGTGGAAGATTCATGTCAATGTATGGCAAAACCACTGCAATATTATAAAGTAATTAGCCTCCAATTAAAATAAATAAATTTATATATATATATATATATATATGTTTGTTTTTTTTTAAGAGCTCTAGGTTTCCATAGTAAATGTGTGAGAAAACTTTCAGGTTTCCAACAAGGGGACAGAAAAAGAAACCATCTTGAAATATTTCAGAGTATTATGTTCTTCTTAATAAGGTCTTCCCTCAGGGAAAACTATTTAATATGTAGCCAAAGCCTAACCTGCTGGGGTATTGTAAGGGCCTAACTGACCTAGGGAAAGAAAATACTATTTTCTTTGGTGGTATTTTCTTTGGTGGCCATCCTGTCCCACCAAAGGAGGGAGAGAAAAACTGAGAAACACTTGCGAAGTAAACAGCTAAGAAGTATAGGCTCACTGAAAGGCTGAAACTTTGTCAGAGGACTATATGATACTTCCACTCCCCCTACATCTCACTACTAAATTACTAAAGTTCTCTTTACACAATAAATCATGTCTGACTCTCAATAAAAACTCACAAGGCATATCAAAAGAGAATCTGAAGAGACAGAGCAAATATCAGAACCAGACATGGCAGGGATGTTGGAATTATCAGACTGGAAAGTTAAATCAACTATCATTAATATAGGGATTCCCTGATAGCTTAGTTGGTAAAGAATCTGCCTGCATTGCAGGAGACCCTGGTTCGATTCCTGGGTCAGAAAGATCCAGTGGTGAAAGGATAGGCTAACCATTCCAGTATTCTTGGGCTTCACTTGTGGCTCAGCTGGTTAAGAATCTTCTTGCAATGCAGGAGACCTGGGTTCAATCCCTGGGTTGGGAAGATCCCCTGGAGAAGGGAAAAGCTACCCACTCCAGTGTTCTGGCCTGGAGAATTCCATGGACTGTACAGACCATGGGGTTGCAAAGGGTCGGGCGTGACTGAGCGACTTTCACTTTCTTTCATCATCAATATGTTAAAAGCTCTAAAAGATAAAGTAGACAACCTACAAGAAAGAACAAATGGGCTATATAAGCAGAAGAGATGGAAATCCTAACAAAGAACAGAAATGATAGATATTAAAANGACCATGGGGTTGCAAAGGGTCGGGCGTGACTGAGCGACTTTCACTTTCTTTCATCATCAATATGTTAAAAGCTCTAAAAGATAAAGTAGACAACCTACAAGAAAGAACAAATGGGCTATATAAGCAGAAGAGATGGAAATCCTAACAAAGAACAGAAATGATAGATATTAAAAAAAAAAGGGGGAAAGAAAACACTGTAACAGAAATAAAGAATGTTTTGAATGTCTTTGAGGGACATATGTGTGGAGTGTACATGACTGATGAAAGAATCTTTGACCTAGAGGATAAATCAAAAGAATTTTCAAAAACAGAAAAGCAAGAAGAACAAAGACTAAAAAAGCAGAAGAGACTATATGAAGACTGGAACAATTACAAGTGTTGTAAAATGCATTCAATGGGAACACCAGAAAGAGAAGAAAGAGAGAAAGGAACAGAAAGATTTGAAACAATAATCACTGAAAATTTCTGTAAATTAATGTCAAACACCAGGAAGCACAGGAATACTAAGCAGGATAAATGTCAATGAACTGCACTTCTGGATATCATTTTCAAACTACAGACTATCAAATAAAAAGAAAAAAAAATTCTGGAAGAAGTCAAAGAGAAAGACACCTTACTTACAGAGGCACAAAGATGAAAATTACATTCAACTTTTCCTCAGAAACCATGTAAGCAAGAAGCAAGTGGAATAAAATATTTAAAGGGTAGAGGAAAAAGCAAGACAAAGAAAACATCAGCTTAGATCTCTTCACTCTTCAAGATTATCCTTCAAAAGTGAAAGAGAAATAAAGGGTTTTTTCAGATAAATGAAAATTGAGGGATATATTGGCCTGCTTTGCAAGAAGTATTAAAACAAATTCTTTAAAGAGAAAAAAATATGTCAGAAACTCTGACCTACCTAAAGAAAGAAAATACATTGAAGAAAATATAAGTGAAGGTAAAATTAAAAATATATATATTTCTTATTCTTAATTGATCAAATAGGCAACAATTTGTACATATAATAATAGAAACTCTGCATTTGGTTATGTACACTTGTGTATATATCACATATATATTTATATATGTATAAGTATGTATATATATGTATAAGTATGTATTAAGTATGCTCATATATAATGAAATGAATAGCAGCAGTGTTACAAGGGACAGGAGAGAGGAATTAAGATATTTTGCCTTTGTAAGTTACCTATACTACCCATCAAGTGCTATGTTGTTATTTGAAAGTAGACTTAGATTAGCTGTAAATGTACATTGAAAACTGTAAGCAACCACTAAAAAAAAGTGACAAAAAGTATTATTGATGTGTTGAGAAAGAAGAAATCATGGAATGATGTAAATTGCTTAATAAAACCACAAAAGGGAAAAAACAGGAAAAAAAAAAAAAAGAACCAGAGCAACAAATATAAAACAATAATGAATATAAGACATTAATCCAAGTATATAAATTATCACTTTGAATATCAATGATCTAAATTCATCAGTTAAAATGCAAATTGTCGGAGGTGACAAAATACATGACACAACTATACATTTTCTACAGGAAAACCACTTTAAATATAAAGGTGCATATAGATTAGAAATAAATAGATGGCGAAGTATATGCTGCTGTTGTTCAGTCACTAAGTCATGTCTGACTCTTTGTGACCCCATGGATTGAAGCCAGCCAGGCTCCCCTGTCCTTCACTATCTCCCTGAGTCCCTGAGTTTCCTCAGATTCATGTGCATTGAGTCAATGATGCTATCTAACCATTTCTCCCTCTACTGCCCTCTTCTCCTTTTGCCTTCGCTCTTTCCCAGCATCACCATGTTAATATTAATCAAAATAAAGCAGAAGTAGCTGTATCAATTTAAAGAAAAGCTATCAGAGATAAAGAAGGGCACTACATAACGATAAAGAGGTCAGCTCTTTAAGAAGACAAAACAATCCTTTTTGTGTGAACAGCTATCAATGGAGTATGAAACTACATGCATCAAAACCTCATACAACTGTAAGGAGAAACAGATGAATCCATTATCATAGCTGGGCACTTCAATGCTTCTGTCTCAGAAGAGGATAGATACAGAAGGCAGAAATAACAAACACCACCATATATTGCAACCAGTGTTATAATAGGATATGGAGGCAGTCAAAAATACAGCTATTCTGGGAGGTGGGATATATGCTCTCAGTGTCCCATTTCTTATTTTAAGGTAGCTTTATTTTATTACATAATGTTTCTAAAGTTTAACTGGAAATTATCTCTATGTAGGAAAAAGTGTTAGTCACTCAGTAGTGTCTAACTCTTTTGTGATCCCACAGACCGTAGCCCAGCAGGCTCCTCTGTCTATGGGATTTTCCAAGCAAGAATATTGGAGTGGGTTGCTATTTGCTCCCCGAGGTGATCTTCCTGCCCAGGTGTCTAAATTCATGTCTCCTGAATTGGCAGGCAAGTTCTTTACAACTGAGCCACTAGGAAAGCTTGCATTGCACTTTCAGCTCATTTATATTAGAAACATGTAAAAATCACCTATTGGTAAAATTTTATGTGTCTTCACATGTTCATAAGCAGTTTGTGATAGCATTAAGGGATTGATTTAAGTACAATTATTCAAAGTCCTGGCTTTCATATTTAAACNAATTGGCAGGCAAGTTCTTTACAACTGAGCCACTAGGAAAGCTTGCATTGCACTTTCAGCTCATTTATATTAGAAACATGTAAAAATCACCTATTGGTAAAATTTTATGTGTCTTCACATGTTCATAAGCAGTTTGTGATAGCATTAAGGGATTGATTTAAGTACAATTATTCAAAGTCCTGGCTTTCATATTTAAACTCTATTCTTCTTTGCCAGTGATTAAGATCTTGAAGTTAAATATAAATCCACTATCAAATTTATTAACAACACATAAGACCATAAATACCAAAGTGACATTTTTAGTAATGAGCCAAGAGAATTAAGTTTATAAACATTCTTCATCTAGAAGTTTCCTTAAAAATTACGAAAAAGTATTTTTCTGCTAAATTCTTATTTAAATGTGGCTAAACAGGTAGACACAGAAACTATCCTCTTACAGCTCAACTTAAGGTTTAAAAACCACCTTTTCTTTTCATTGCAAAATCTTAAAGAATACATACTTTCATTGACTGTAGACAATTTGAAGCAACTTGTTCTTTGTAGAAGAGGAACACTGAGTTGGGTAAATATGTAGATGAATGAGGGACTAGACAACAACAACAACAAAAGTGCAATGTATATTGAGATAAATGAAGCTAATTTATTCATTGAAAATGTCAGAAGGTAATAGTGGCTTATATGCCAAATAGAATGAGGAAATATAAAGCATTCTAAAACTCATAGATTTTGCAATCCAGAATGAAAAGATACGAATTCTGAGTCACTTAATTACAGTGTGCAACTGAGGAAGCTACTTAACCTTTAAATCCCTTAAATTTCTCATTTGTGTAATGTAAATAATTGTTCTTAATTTTCAAGATTATGTAAAAACTAACAACTGTGCAATATATACAGAACAAATAGCATAATTTCTAGTATTAGATTTTATTTTTCCTGAAACATTAATTTATAAAATATTTAGTACCAATGAATGCAACTTAAAACACTGGAGGGAAAAGAATTATGAAATGAATTCATCATTTATGTGTGTTGTAAACTCATTATTCCTTCAACTTCTTATTCAAAGATGATTAATTTGTTCATGGTGAATATCACACATATCCTTTCTTTCCTACTCTTCAATTCATTTGTTATCAGGTCAGTAAAGTTTTTAGAAAAGAGGGAAAAATCTGTTTTACCAAATACAGCACACACATAAACAGACACACAAGCATACACATTATTTGGTGAAGTCAAACCGAAATTAAATATTTTTGCTTATCCTTGACAAAATTCAGCTTCCTGTATTTAAGAAAAATAATAAAATTTATGTCGAATACCAAAATCTCATGTAGAACCACTTGATGAGTTAAGTGGAAAGTAATGAAGAGCATAAGGATTGAATTTCCATGAAAAAATGTCTGGGACTAAAAATTTAAGAAGGAAAGAACTTAGAGAACCACATGTTATATCTGGCTAAACCTGAAAAGTTTTAAAAATAGCATGATAGAAACAAAAATGTAGTTTCATTTTTGTACTCTTAATGCATCAACAGTTTTATGAAACTGAAAGAATGGTGCTGTAGAGGAATTTTTCAATTTGTTTAACTTCCTTAAAATTGTAAATTTCACAATGGAAACTGGAATTGCCTTTTAAATATAAAGATACAGCATCGCATCTCCTCCAGACCCTAAAGTACAGTCTTGTCCGCAGCTTAGAATGTCCCACACATGCCCGTTCACACATGAGTTCACACAACTCCCAATAAATAGCTCAGAACAGACACAGAGCTGGTGATCAAGTAACATTTTCATTAAGTAAATACTATGACATGTCTTACATGTTTTAACAAACAAAACAACATGGCATTGAGCAGGTATTCAGTTTTCTTAACTTTCTTGTATATTTTCTATAACAATTTAACAACAACAAAAAAAGATTTCTAAAGATTGCACTTTTAACTCACTTTTAATTTTATATTTTAAATCAAAACTTTAGCATTGTTTAATGCACAATGTAGTTAATAAAAATCACTTCCAAAGATCTATAGTCTAGTTTCTTAGCAATTTCAATAGAAAAGCTGAATTTCATTTACAACTGATAAAATATTAAAAGCATCGCAAAGTCCAACAACAGTTTCTTTGAAGTTATAAACAGAAGAGAGTTATAAAAGTTGTGTAAGAATCATCAAGATATTTACTATAGAGTTTCCCCAACCTTCATTATTTTTATAGGCTAGAGGTAATATTGATAGTTTTGAAGTTCTTAAAGCAATAGTCACACTTGTGATTACTTTCTTGACCTGTTTTCAGGTGGTTGCCATATGTTTGGCTTCGATGCATAGACTATTTTTTGATTTACCTCTCTGGCATATCAATCATTTTTCAATGAAAAAAATTCTCTTAGAACATGCACTCAGTCAGTTCAGTCACTCAGTTGTGTCCGACTCCCTGTGACCCCATGAACTTCAGCATGTGAGGCTTCCTTGTCCTTCACCAACTCCCAGAGTTCACCCAAACTCATGTCCATCAAGTCGGTGGTGCCATCCAGCCAGCTCATCCTCTGTCATCCCCTTCTCCTCCTGCCCTCAATCCTTCCCAATATCAGGGTCTTTTCCAATGAGTTAACTCTTTGCATGAGGTAGACAAAGTATTGGAGCTTCAGCTTCAACATCAGTCCTTGCAATGAACACCCAGGACTNCAAACTCATGTCCATCAAGTCGGTGGTGCCATCCAGCCAGCTCATCCTCTGTCATCCCCTTCTCCTCCTGCCCTCAATCCTTCCCAATATCAGGGTCTTTTCCAATGAGTTAACTCTTTGCATGAGGTAGACAAAGTATTGGAGCTTCAGCTTCAACATCAGTCCTTGCAATGAACACCCAGGACTGATCTCCTTCAGAATGGACTGGTTGGATCTCCTTGCACTCCAAGGGACTCACTCACAAGAGTCTTCTCCAACACCACAGTTCAAAAGCATCAATTCTTCAACCCTCAGCTTTCTTCACAGTCCAACTCTCACATCCATACATGACCACTAGGAAAACCATAGCCTTGACTAGACGGACCTTTGTTGGCAAAGCAATGTCTCTGCTTTTTACTATGCTGTCTAGGTTGGTCATAACTTTCCTTCCAAGGAGTAAGTGTCTTTTAATTTCATGGCTGCAACCACCATCTGCAATGATTTTAACATGCACTAGGTTCATTGAATTTTCAGAAATCTATTCACAAAAGGTAAGATACAATGTGGAGGTGGGGAATGTGTTTCAAATGAATCAGGGCAGAGCTGGAGGAGCTGAGTCCAAAGTAAACCTTTTTGAAATTCACAATTTATCCAATATACATATATCTGGATTATTTCAGAGTAACTGTAGACATGATGCCTCTTTTTTGGCATATATATTTGATCTCCTTAATCTGTAACAGTTTCTCAGACATCTATGTACAACATGAAATTAACATTTTGAAGAGTACAGGCTTATTTCACTTTGTTTTGTTTGTGCAGAATGCTTTTCCATTTGCATTTGTCTGATGTTTTCCCACAATGAGATTTAGATTGTGCATACTGAGAGACTGCAGATATAATGAAAGTTATATTGTGTTCTATTTGAGTGTGTGCTAAGTTGCTTCAGTCTTGTCTGTTTGCAACCCCATCGACTGTAACCTACCAGGCTCCTCTGTCCATGGACTCCTCCAGGCAAGAATACTGGAATGTATTACCATGCCCTCCTCCAGGAGATCTTCCTGATTCCAGGAATCAAATCCACATCTCTTATGTCTCCTACATTGGTAAGCAAGTTCTTTACCACTAACGCCATCTGGGAAGTGTTCTTAGAGTATCATGTAGAAAAGTACATGATACTGGTTTGGCCCATTATTAGTGAAGTTAACTCTTATAGCTTGATTAAATTTATGTTTGACAGGCCTCTTTATTATATCATTATTATTTTACCATTTATATTGACAAGTAATTTATGGAAACATACATTAAAATTATGTAAATCTGCTGTTCCTTATTAAACTTTTACCAATAGCTTTAGCATCCATTTTTGATTCTTTATGCAGCTAATTATTCCTTTGATAGTTGAAAAATGATAAATGTTTTAACTCCATCATTTCTCCTGCATTTACTAGTTGACATTCCACTATAAACAAAGGCTTTACCACTTTCTTTCTTTCTTTGTCTTATGGACACATACATTTTATAAACCATTATTTCCATCATTTTTAATGTCAAAACTGCCCTAAACAAAGGTGATGAAAGTTGACTCAAGCTATCTCCTCTGTCTTCATGATATTGCTTTAAGCATTTCTTTAAAAAGTGATCATAAAGAGGTAACAATTAAAATGCCCATGGTAAGAATACTGAGGAAAGAAAGTTAAAATTTTTAAAGTGCTTCAGCAGGAAAAACACTGGTATTTTCAAGGTTTAACAAAAACTCGGGGGTTTCTGTGGTGGCTCAAATGGTAAAGAATCCACCTAGAGTGCAGGAGATCCAGTTTCAATCCTTGGGTTGGGAAGATCCACTGGAGAAGCAAATGGCTACACATGGCGTTATTCTTACCTGCAGAATTCCATGGACAGAGAAGCCTGGAGGGCTTCAGTCTATGGGGTCACAAAGAGTCAGACATGACTGACATTTTCACTTCACTTTTAATTATAACTCAAGTGCTATT
>SJYA01001028.1:3203-101026 GCA_006410615.1 Neotragus moschatus | reverse complement strand
AAAAAAAAGTAATGTCTGCAATGATCCAGTCTGAATAAATTAACTTCTAGGTATATTTTTATCAAATGAGAAAATAGAATTTTAAAAATGGAAAATAGAATGAAAAAATGTTTATATATTTGAGTTAAGAAAGAAGACAATAAAGGGAATTTGAGTAAGAACACTTGAAGAATATACTGCTGAGAATTTTCCAGAAATGGCATTTTTGTTTGTTTGTTTATAAAAACCAAGAATCTGAAAGTTTGGTTAGCATAATCAATTCAAAACTCATATAATTAAAAAATTCACACCTCGGTATATCTTTTTGTTGTTCAGTCATTAAGTCGTGTCTGACTCTTTGAGATCTCATGGACTACAGCACGATAGGCTTCCCTGTCCTCTGTCTCCAGGAGTTTGCTCAAACTCATGTCCATTGGGTCCCTGCCTGACTCCATCCAACCATCTCATCTTTTGTCGCACCCTTCTCCTCCTGCCCTCGATCTTTTCCAGCATCAGGGTCTTTTCCAATGAGTCAGCTCTTTATATCATGTGGTCAAAGTATTGGAAGTTCAGCTTTAGCATCAGTCCGTCCAATGAATATTCAGGGTTGATTTCCTTTAGAATTAACTGGTTTGATCTCCTTGCTATCCAAGTGACTCTCAAGAGTCTTCTCCAGCACCACAATTCAAAAGCATCAATTCTTTTGTGCCCAGCCTTCTTTATGGTCCAACTCTCACATCCATACATGACTACTGGAAAAACCACAGCTTTAACTAAAGTGATATCTCTTCTTAATTGTCATAGCTTTTCTTCCAAGAATCAAGCGTCTTTTAAGTTCACGGCTGCAGTCACTGTCTGCAGTGATTTTGGAACCCAAGAAAATAAAATCCACCACTGTTTTCTCATCTATTTGCTATGAAGTGATGGTACAGGATGCCATGATCTTAGATTTGAATATTGAGTTTTAAGCCAGCTTTTTCACCATCCTTATATGTTATATCTTAGTGAAAGTGCAAACCATAAAAGAAAAGACAATTTTTTAAAGATCGAATACTTACAGAGCAGTGACACGTGGACTGACAGCAAACTTTTTCACAGCAATAAAGAAGGCAAAAGGTACTGGAATACTATATTTGATGTAGTAGCAAACTACACTTATTGGTGAAATAATAAGTGTTTTCTTCTTTGCAGTAGGAAGTAGCCAAATAATTCCACTATTACAACTTCTCAAATTTTGTATAAAGGTGCTAGGCAATGCAACAAGAAAAATAAATAATCAAAAGGAAGAAGGAAAATTGTACTTATTCATAAATGAGCAGAAAAGAATCTATAAAAAATCTAACAGCAGCAATTGCATTATATTACTATATACTAGCAAATGCAAAATTGAAATTAAAATACAATATCAAATACATAGGAAGAAATCTAATATGCACAAGACACCTACTTGGAAACTCCAAAATTTTTGAAAGAATTTAAATCATCTGAATAAATGGAGATATATATAAAAGTTAATGTATTAAAAAACAATATTTTTACAATATAAAGTATAAACTGATCCACAGATTCAATACAATACAAAGCACAATCCTAGCAGGTATGTGTATGTATGTGTGTGAATGTTTGTGAGCCTATACTAAGGTTTATGTGGGAATGAAAAGGACCAAGAAGACAATTTAAGATATTATATGTTTCAATAATTAATCCAGTGTGGTAATAGCCCAATTTTAGACAAAATACTCATGAAGCACGATAGTAAGAAACAGAACCAAAAAATAAAGTCACCTGATTTATGACAGAGTTAATACAGTTCAGTTTTTTTTTCCCACAAAAATAAACCATTAGATAAGGGAATAGGCAAGACACAGACTATGAGAAGATTATAGAAAATATATCTTAGGCAAATGACATAGGTCTGTAACATACAAAAAACAAAACAGATACATTAATAAGCAAAAAAAAAAATAACCTAATATAGAAGCAGGTGACATAGTTTCACAGGCACTTCACAAAGACAAATAGCCAATACAAAAAAAAAAACCAGAAAATTTGCTCAATACCACTAGTCTTCACAGAAATGCTAATTTAAGCATAATGAGTAAATTTTAGAAGACTGACAATACCAACTGTTTTCAAAGATGTGGGAAACTTGGGACTGTCATACATTGTTGATTGAAGGACAAAATGATGCAAACAAGGTTAGGTATTGTGCAAAAATAAGAAGAAAAACCCGGAATTCTTAAAATATATATTGCTTGTGTGCTGTCACTCCAGTAGTGTCCAACTCTTTGTGGCTCCAGGGACTATAGCTCACCAGGCTCCTCTGTCCATGGGATTCTCTGAGCAAGAAGCTGGAGTGGGTTGCCATGCCCTCCTCCACAGTATAGTCATACCCAAGGACGAAATCAGGATTTCCCTTATTGCAAGCAGATTCTTTACTGCTGAGCTACCAGGGAAGCCCTAAAGCATATAATCAAACATGCCAAAATTTGACAGAAATTCTAAAAATGGACATAATATTAGCTATAATGTGTTCTGAATTACAAAGAAATTCCTAAATAAATCTACCTAATAACTCTGCTGTGGAGAAATAGATAAAATGAGAGATTCTTGAGAAAGTTCAATAAAAATTGCAAAGCTTAATATACTTGGTGGAGCTAAAGATTATTATTTTGTAATGATCTCTATTGGTTCGTAATCACAGGAATGAAACTGTTTGGTGTCTCTTTTCTCACATGTTAAATGAGTCTTTCAAATATGAATAGACTTTTGTCCAAAGAAGATATATAAAAGTGCAACAAGCAAATGAAAAGATACTCAACATTATTTTTGGTTAGGGAAATACATAAACCATTTCATATCCATTAACATAGTGTGTATTAAAAGCAAACAAGCAAAAAAACAAACAAAAAATGGAAAACAACTTGTTGATGAGGATATGGAAAAAAGTGAAACTCTCATACATTGGTGGTGGGAATATAAAATACTACAAAAGCTGTAGAAAACTATAGGATGGTTCCTCCAAATATAAAGCATAGAATTCTTATGTGAACCAGCAATCATAGGATATACATCATAGGATTTACATAAGATAAACACTTCTATGGATATTCTATGTGTTTCCATAGGATATACACTTCTATGGTGTATATCCCCCCAAATTAAAAACTAATATTTAAACAAGTACCTTGGTAACAAAAAATATTTGTAATATTAACCACAGTTAGCAAACAGAGAAAGAGCCAAAATATCCATCAACAAATGAATGGANATGTGTTTCCATAGGATATACACTTCTATGGTGTATATCCCCCCAAATTAAAAACTAATATTTAAACAAGTACCTTGGTAACAAAAAATATTTGTAATATTAACCACAGTTAGCAAACAGAGAAAGAACCAAAACATCCATCAACAAATGAATGGATCAGCAAAAGATATGTGTCCATACAATAGAAATTATTAGTCATAAAAAGAAATGAAGCACTGATACTTGATACAAGGTAGAAGAAACTCAAAAGTATGCTGATGCAGAACCTCAAAAAAAAAAAAAAAAGACTGATGCAAAGTCTTTGGAGAAAAACTTGTTTGTATATTGCTCTGAGTATTGTAGAAATAATGGATAATAATGATCATATATTCTATAAGGAAGGGCTTTGCGGAGATACTGACTTATTAAAAGATGTTTTAGATATATGATATTTGGAACAGAAAGCAAATTCATAAAAACATAAGAGTTACAGTAAGTATGATGCTTTCATGGAGAGTGAGAAANGTAGAAATAATGGATAATAATGATCATATATTCTATAAGGAAGGGCTTTGCGGAGATACTGACTTATTAAAAGATGTTTTAGATATATGATATTTGGAACAGAAAGCAAATTCATAAAAACATAAGAGTTACAGTAAGTATGATGCTTTCATGGAGAGTGAGAAAATTGACCTTACTGCAATCTATTTTTCAAAAAACAATTTTTTTGGTCATCCCAGCTCTAATCAGGATTGAAAAATTGTTTCTTCACTTGGCATGATCAAAAGATACATTAAGATTAAAAATGCAAAAAATATATTTTTGAAATAAAAAATCTCACATTTCTCTCATGCAGCCTTGTGCAATAGAACATTCTGTGATAAAGATATTGTTCTGTAAATAACTTGTCTAATATGGTAGCCACTAGCCTTTGTCACTTTTGAGCTCCCGAAATGTGGTGAGAAAACAAATGAACTGATTAAATAACTCATTAAATAATCAGTTATTCATTTGCTTCAACTTTAATTTCATTCATTTTATCTTTATTTAATTTTAATTAATTCATTAAACTGGTCATGTGTGTCTAGTGGCTACCATTTTGCTTAGTATACCTCTACTCTCCACTATATTGAAAATACTTGGATAATATCATTTTGGCTCAATTTTAGCTCTTCCAGTTTAAATCCATTAAATTTAATCCATCTTTTCTACTTAAACCCATTTTAAGTCTTTCTGAATTTGTCCTCAAGAATGCTCTGTCTGACCCCATCTTCTTCTCTCCTAACTTCAAGATGGCATCTAAGAGTAGGAATGCAGTGAGAGTGAAGGGATCCTCACAGTATCGTGGGAATGACATCTGATTCTTGTTTGGAGTGTGTCATTATCCTTTGACTCTGGACCTCAGCCTCTGTTCTCCGTAGCCCTTTCTTTTATAACTAGGTCCAGTCATATTTTGTAACTAGTCCTTCTGGTCATCTAGAGGCTTAGTGCTGGTATTTGCTGAGGAATAAAGTTCCCTTCATCATTTAGAGGTTGATAAGATCGAAACTTAATGACTATGGTGTTGCTTATACTTGTGTGAGTGACCTTCTTTTGACCCCCAGTTCTATTCATATCTACTGTTTCTCACAGAATATCTGATTCCTAACTCTTGAGAATAGAGTCTCTCCTTTCCTTACAGAAGCTGGTGTGGGCAGTTCCCAATAAGGAAACCCTATACTCCAACTAAGAGTACCTTCCCTGGTGGCTCAGNTCTATACATCTGTGTCTCTTTTGCTGTCTCGCATACAGGGTTATTGTTACCATCTTTCTAAATTCCATATATATGTGTTAGTATACTGCATTGGTGTTTTTCTTTCTGGCTTACTCCACTCTGTATAATCGGCTCCAGTTTCATCCACCTCATTAGAACTGATTCAAATTTATTCTCTTTAATGGCTGAGTAATACTCCATCATGTATATGTACCACAGCTTTCTTATCCATTCATATGCTAATGGACATCTAGGTTGCTTCCATGTCCTGGCTATTATAAACAGTGGATGTTGGAAATTTGATTTCTGGTTCCTCTACCTTTTGTCAAACCAGCTTGGAAGTTCACGGTTCACATACTGCTGAAGCCTGGCTTGGAGAATTTTGAGCATTACTTTCCTAGCGTGTGAGATAGTGTCCTACATTTTCAACAACTTATTCGGATTTTTTTTTTAAGTCTCCTTTGTTTAAACTCATTCCTCATTTAATTAAACTTTTTTTCTTCTATAGGAAATGGTACATGGTATAAAATCATGTTGGATGAAAGGCATTAACATTTCCTTTATTCTCATTGGTGTCTATCAAGACGTTCAAATCAAATGATTAAATATATTTAACTCATTTTGATTAACAAGCCTAAGTTAAAAATCTGTGTTTCAGTTAGAGATAAGTTATGTGAAACAATTGCTGTAGAGCATCATAACAATTATTATAGAGATAAGGACAATTAATAGGCAAGTCTGGTATTTGTGGGTCATATAAATTAGAAGAGTGAACATTTCCTTTCTCCTTCTGAATGGATTGCTACTTGCTTTCATCCCATTTTACCTCTTTGTTAAAAGATAACATGGTTTCTGAAGGGAAAAGCTTCCTTGGTTCTAATTTAGGACCAAAAAAATTTATATAAATGTATTTACAAATTTCCTTCCATTGTTCCCCCCCCCATCTTCTAATTTCCATTTACTTGGTAGTAGCATCAATTCAATGTCAAACTCACAGCTTGGACGGACATTTTACCTTATGCCATTCTGAGAGCTTGCTTAATTCCAATTTGCTTTCCCATTTGCTATTTGTTGGAAAAATGTATGTTCCAAAAGTTACACGTAGTGAAGTGAAAATCCATTATACTATTTTATGATGAAAAGTAAATAATGCTTAACATGTTTCATATTCATCAGAATAATTTCCTTATGTTTCATCATTTGGCTATGGGGAATTTCTCTCACACAAAAACCTGTTCCCTGGCTTCGTAAACACTGTCTAGCTCTGGGACCCTTCTGACCTCAACAGTCTGTTCCATTGCTGCTAAAATAGTGGTTTTTAAGGAAGAAAATATGTCTGGTCTATTCTTTTACTGTTTCATATATGAAGTTCTAATTATCCATAATGTAAATTATACTCATATATTAGGGAGGAAAAGACCTTTCTCATGTGTCACCTGTTTCTTTTCTATCTTCTTGTCAGTCTAACAAAATGTTTTCAGAATGTGAACTTAGTGCTAATTAGATTCCATCAGAGATCTCATGATGTTGCCAGTTCAGGCTCATTAACCTTTCCTAAGGTGAGATTTTGAGGCAGTAATATATTTTAAAATCCAGTATTTAGGGAGTAACCAGTTTAGTGTTTGTGAAGCACCCAAATACATATTTTGTATCTTCCAAGATGTTTTGAAAAATTGTCAGATCTGTCCATCACTTTATTTCTGATATTCTCTGATATTTTAAGATTCAGAATATTTTGTCTATGTGCTGAAAGTTAGGTTCTCTACATTAGAAATTATCTAGAATCTATTCTTGGAGAAGGAAATGGCAACCCACTCCAGTACTCTTGCCTGGAAAATTCCATGGACGGAAGAGCCTTGTACACTACAGTCCACGGGGTCACAAAGAGCCGGGCACAACTGAGCGACGTCACTTCACTTCACTTCACTTCAGAATCTATTCTACCAAATAGGGCTTCCCAGCTTAATCAGTGATAAAGAATCTGCCTGCCAATGCAGGAGATACTAATTTGATCCCTGGGTTGGGAAGATCTACTGGAATAGGAAATGGCAACTCACTCCAGTATTCTTACCTGGAAAATTCCATGGACAGAGGAGCCTGGCAAGCAACAGTCCCTGGGGTTGCAAAGAGTCAGACACAACTGAGCTACTAAGCATGCACACACATTCTACCAAATATTTTAGAAAAGTCAGTAGCATAATGCTGACTACTTGGCATATATTTCCATAATGAATCCATATGAATTAGTTACCTTATTGGCAGGGCCTTAAAAGGCCTATGATTTAGAGGTTAGTCATGTCTTGCATTGTAGACTTTGGAATAGCATGCAATGAGGTGAACAGTTTATTATGAAGATTTAACAGAGTGTATTAAGCATTCAGAAGACTGATTCCTTTCATGCCCTTGATAATAAATTCACTTTTCTCATGCAGTGAATTCACTTGAGATTCATAGTCTCCTCATAAACCTTGTAGTAAATGTTTAACCTCAGATTTCAAATGCTATAGTTCTTTTTATGATAATAAATGTTATCCCTATGGGATTGTGAATTTGGAGATCATATCTAGTGCCCCAGTTAGAGAAACCTGACCTCCCGCATACAGTATCCAGAGGTCCTGTTAGAGTATTTGATTACCTAAGTTCATCGAAAGGATTTTTTAATTTGTATATGTATACGCATCTTGCATTTAAGTTTTTCTTAGCCTCAATAGGTTTAAGTCTCTTTTTACTTACTATAATATTTAATGAATTTCATTTTCCTACATATAGGCCGTATGAAATACATCTTATTTGAATTAGTATATAAGTCATACCCAAATATTTCCAAGCATGGTGGACAGTAGAGAGACACAGGGTACACTTTTCATATGAATTATGATCTAAACAACTTTTCCTATTTTAACACAGTGCCTTCCCTCCTGGATACATCAATAAGATTAACTCTTAAAGCAAATCATGATTCTAAAACGTTGGAGGGTAGCCTTTGCTGCTTCTTTAAATGAAGCTGAGTTTTACTGTGAAATATTTTGCAGTCTGATAAAATGCTATGAACGTTTTGATCTGAAATAAAGATTTTTTTTTCTTATTTCTGAAAACCATGTCTAATTTCTGGATTTTAATACATACAAAACCTGAAGTAGTATGTGCACTTTTTGATATGGTGACAAGGGTGGGTTACACTCTCACCAAAAGAATTCCATGTACTTACATTAAAAGAAATTAATATATAGTCTATGACATTTAAAAGAAATACCTGTATGCTGATAATATTTTTTTAATTCTCAAAACAAATTCACTAGAATTTAGTCCATTGTACAAGCTAATTAATAATTATGAAAAGACACAATGTGAGAAAAATACGAATTCTAAGTCTTGAATACTTAGCATATTCAAACACTAAGTGTTGTACTGTGGTGGAATCAAAGATTAATATAATATACTATCTCTCTGAACAGCCTAAGCAATATGAACAATAATATTTTATTAAAACACATAAAGCAAAATAAGAAAGAAAACACAAAAGCATCATACGATAAAATAAAGGTTTTTATCTTGTTTTCACTCTTTGGGTCATGTAGATTTCCAGGGGGACGCTGTGTGTCAAACCTCGTCCTGACTGCTGATTGCTATTCGATGCCCACGTAACTGTCCGTGACAGCAGGTGAAAAGTCTGCTGCTATAGAGTCTCGTTCTTGAGATTAAAAACTCTGGCCCAGAAATGACATATGTCATTTCCACCTAAAAATCACCGGCTCAAATAATCCCATGGCCACTCCTAACAGATCGAAACAGGGACAAACATCTTCTTATGAACCCAGGAGAAAAAATTCCAATGCGCACTGGCAATGTCTGCCATACACACAATCGCCTCCATCTTGAAGGTTAATCAATACAGTCAAACATGAACATGAAAGCTATCACTAAATCATTCATGTGAAGATGAACTTCCTAATGATAGTAAAAGGTACAAGGAGACAGTTAATTTTGAATTTAACCCTCATAGAAGATAAAAATTTAACTGGAAAAGAAAAAGAAAGGGTGTTTTCAAGGAAAATACATATTACAGATGAAGACAAAGACTGCTCAAGTTTTCATGGTCTCATTATATTTCAGGAGATGTATCCTTTTTCTTACCAAGTTAAACAATCTCTGTCACTTTATGTGCCTTTTTCATTTAAGAGCTGGTCTCTATTTTTATTGGCATCAGTAGTTAGATTTTGAGACAATATTTGATGTATTTACTTTATCAAAATGGTGATACCACTTCTATTTAGAATGCATATTTATTTCAGACAGTGGTTTTAGATGAAATGAATATTGTGATATCAACAACTATAAATTGAAAAATGAAAAAATGAAAATCAAAAATGAAAAAATGTTGTTCATGTCCATGATTCTTCTGTGATATTTAGTTATTTCCTGGAAAATATAAGCTGTTGAGAGGGATAACATTTTAACTCAAATGGAATAAGACTAGCCCAAGCAACTTTTAAACAGTATGATTTTTCTTTTCAAGAGATCTACAATTTCTTTTTAATATCTCTATAGCAACTAAATATAAGTGTAAGACTTGAGATGCAGAATGTTGAAAATGTCTAGGAAGAGACACTACCTTTGGCAGTACAAAGCATCACAGAGCACAAAAGCAACCTTGAAATAAGGTGAACAGAACTGTGGCCAACAACACCAAGCATCACATTTGAAGAGTAAGGTATAATCAGAAACGATTGCAAAAAAATGAAGGGAGGTCCCATGCTGTCACTGGAGTATAATGGAAGCAGTATAGAAGCAGATCGCCTGAGTTTGGCTCTCTGCTGTACCAATTCTCCTTTTGTCCCACTTACTTTATCTATAAAATGAAAATGATGGTCACAAAGGAATATGGGGTAAGTCATGGAGATGTGATGTACAGCAGGATGGCTATAAGTAGTATTGTACAGTGTATTTGAAAGTTGCTCAGAAAGTCTATCTTAATTCTCATCACAAGAAAAAAATGTAACCCTGTATAGTAATAGCTATTAAATAGACTTACTATGATGATCATTTTGCAATATACACAAATAATGAATTGTTACACCTAAAATTAATGTTCTATGCCTATTTTACCTTAGTTTTATAAAAAGGAGGTGAGGATGGCCAGTTTTGTGCAAAATCACTTGCATGCTTTGGTTCTTTCAGATTCAGTGGTATAGACCTAATCTTCAGAAATCTATCTCCTTTATTCCCTGGTATCTAATGCTTTCATATTAGGCTAAGAATTTTAACACCTATTAGGTTGTAATTCTCTGTGAACAGATAAGTTGTTAGGAGACAATGATAAATAAATCTTTAACTTTCATTAGAAGGATTTAGAGACTTCTAGAACAAAAAGATATTGGGCATAGCAGATAAAAGAAAAGTGCATGTGTAAATACTACTGACAATAAACATAAGACAAAACAAATCAACAACAACAAAAGCAACCGTGGAGTCTGAAGAGAAAAAAGGTTGGTGGGAGTTAGAAAATTAGGTGGACAACACATGCTTTCCTTACAACCCGGCTATAATAAAGGCATTTAGAACAGGAGAATTTCAACTGTAGCATAATATCCTATAGTTGGTATCTGCCATACATTAGCTAAATGGGTCACTGTTTTCAGACAATTATATTTTCCCCACTTAATCATCATTAAAATATCATTGTTATAAATCTCCTACTGCATATTTTTTAGATTCATGTTAATGTCTTAGGAGAGATGGTTATTTTTTCTTGTTATTTTCTCAATTCCACTCTTGAGCTGATGTACAATATAAACCTGTTTCTCTAATAGACACTTTTTCTCTGAATGATGTGGTGATTATTCTCCAACAGTGTCTGTTAGGAGGCCCCTGTATACTTCTGTCCTCCAGTCTCGATGATCCACGGTCATGGAGCTGCTATGATGAGCATTGTAAGGTCTCCTTCACATATTCATTTAACCAGAGAATTTAGATATCAAGAAATGAGCACATTTTGATTTGAGCTTTTATATTTTTTCTATAGTATTTCAAAAAATAATTTAACTAGTCATGCATTAATCTTGATTCCAAGAAATTTAACCCCAACGTTACTTCATGCAGTAGTATTATGATCATGGCACCTGCGACACCCATGGATGCTGGAATTTGCGATCTTCTTGCCTTCCTGCCAGAAAACTCCCTGGGCCCTAAGGGACAGATCATCTGTGGAGGTCTGCTACACATACTGCCTGTTAGTAGTTCTTTTTCTCACTGAGTAGACCTTGAATTTCTAGAGAACAGGAAACATATCTCTTTTGTCTATCACTGAATGCTCACTTTAGTTTAATATCCAGCACATGCTAATCTGTGCTTAGTCACTGAGTCATGTCCGACTTTTTGCAACTTCATGGACTGTGGCCCGCCAGGCTCCTTTGTCTATGGGGAGTCTCCAGGCAAGAATACTAGAGTGGGTTGCCATGCCCTCCTCCAGATAATGGTAATTAAACAAATATTGGTTGAGTAATTAAGTTAATTAACCTTGATTGATTTCTTTCATACTACTAGATATCCATTCCTTATTCTGGGACACTTGTATATTTTTCTATTTTCTTATTCATATCCCAAGTATAATTAAGATGTATAGGAAAAGATCATAGACTTTACCTTAGACTTTTTGCCACAATATTGCACAAAAAACTTATCAGATGCTAAATTATAGTGAGAATAATATTTTGCTTCAATAATTTGCACAAATATTAATCCAAACCAATCCAATGAGTCACTTTTTTTAACGTATACTCTCCATGGTCATTGGTACCTTAGGGATAATGGTTCAGTAGATCCTGGATAACAGTCTCTTCTCCACTGCTGTCTTCAAACACTAACTCCTCACTGTTCTGTTCCAGCTAAGACCTACTTAAAAGTCATCATAAACACCCACTCTTTCTTGCATAGGTTCTGCACATAGAGTTTTTCTCAACTTGGATTACTCTCCTCATCCTCACTCATCCAGGTAACTCCTGAGCATTAGTCACAACTTCAGTTCAGTTCAGTTCAGTTCAGTCGCTCAGTCATGTTCGACTCTTTGGAACCCCATGAATCGCAGCACTCCAGGCCTCCCTGTATATCACCAACTCCCGGAGTTCACTCAAACTCATGTCCATCAAGTCGGTAATGCCATCCAGTAATTTCATCCTCTGTCATCACTTCTTCTCTTGCCCCCAATCCCTCCCAGCATCAGAGTCTTTTCCAATGAGTCAACTCTTCACATAAGGTGGGCAAAGTATTGGAGTTTCCTTCCAAAGAAATCCCAGGACTGATCTCCTTTAGAATGGTCTGGTTGGATCTCCTTGCAGTCCAAGGGATTCTCAAGAGTCTTCTCCAACACCACAGTTCAAAAGCATCAATTCTTCAATGCTCAGCTTTCTTCACAGTCCAACTCTCACATCCATACATGACTACTGGAAAAACCATAGCCTTGACTAGACGGAGCTTTGTTTGCAAAATAATGTCTCTGTTTTTCAATATGCTATCTAGGTTGGTCATAACTTTCCTTCCAAGAAGTAAGCGTCTTTTAATTTCATGGCTGCAGTCACCATCTGCAGTGATTTTGGAGCTCCCCAAAATAAAATGTGACACTGTTTCCACTGTTTCCCCATCTATTTGCCATGAAGGATGGGACNCTTCTCCCAGGCTATCCATATGCTGTAAGAGCCTCTTTTATGATGCTGGGCAGTGGCAGCCCCAGCTCCCAGTCAGGTATATGATCAAGAGGGGAGACAGCCCATACACTTAAACCATTCTGGACCCAGGCACCCATTCTGCTTCCCACTTTTAACACAGTATTCAATGACATGAGATAGTCAATACTTTATTGTAAGATAGGCTTAGTGTTAGATGATTTTGCCCACCTGTAGGCTGATGTCACTGTTCAGATCACATTTAAGGTAGGCTCGGCTAAGCTGGGATGTGTCTGACTGTAGCCCACCAGGCTCCTTTGTCCATGGGATTTCCCAAGCAAGAATACTGGAGTGGGTTGCCTTTTCCTTCTCCGGGGGATCTTCCCAACCCAGAGACAACCTGCATCTGCTGCGTTGGCAGGTGGACTTTTTGCCCTCTGAGCCACCAGGGAAGCCCACGATGTCCAGTAGGTTAGGTGTATTGAATGCATCTCCAAGTTACGATGACATTTTCAACTGATGACGGGTTTATAGAGATGTAACCACAGCATAAATCACGGAAGGTGTGTCTGTCTGATTTAATACCATATATCATGAATATTATCCTATCAACATATGATCAATATAAACAATTATCAACATCTCTTCTTGGGTACTAAGTCATTAATATCCAATGTGTTCACTGCTTGCAGCACATCTCAGTTCAAGCTAGCCGTGTTTCTTTCAGTGCTCAGTAAACACATGCGCTAGCGGCTACCGTGCTGGGTGCTGCCAAAGGTAGATCACGCAGAGCTGCCTGGGGCATCCGTGGGGGCTGGGCTACAGCATAAGCGCAGTGAGATCGCTATATATTAATATCATCCTGGTAGCAGGAGACCCTGTTATCTTTACATTTCTGACCAACTGCCTTGGACTAGGAAGCTCAAAGGAGAGAAGCAAAAGGCAGAAGAAAGGCAGACGGAAGAATGGCCAGCTTTGGAAGGGAAGGAAAAGGCGTGTGTGTGGCCTTATTAGAAAACATGGGGAAACGAAAAAGAATAGAAGCAAATATCCCGCTGACCTAAACAGGTGGTGGCTGAAAGGTCAGATGTCTGGGAGACCTTGCTCACACAACAAGGCGTCAAAGCCTAGGTGTCGAGTCAGTGGTCAGCTCTGCTAACTACCTGAGAACCACCAACCCTCTCATTCAGAATCTGAGGATGTCAAGAGCAGGAAGGCAGGTCAGGCCAGGAAGCTACCTCATTCTCCTTGCTGCTAGCTGGTGGTCCAGATTGCAGAACCCACCCCAGCCTGGGGCATAGAAGCTTGGCACTCCCTCACATCTGAGCCTTTGAGGGCTGAGACCCATTTTTCAACCAAAACTCACTAGACCTCCTGGATAGATGGGCTAGTTTTGATTACAACAACCCCTTCTCAGGTGCTCAGATTTCCTTCTGTTTACCCATTTCCCCACCTATCATCTGGCTTCCCAGGTGGCGCAAGTGGTAAAGGACCCACCTGCCAATGCAAGAGACACAGAAGACTTGGGTTCCATCCCTGGGTCAGGAAGATCCCCTGGAGGAGGAAATGGCAACCCACTCTAGTATTCTTACCTGGAGAATGCCCCCAACAGAGGAGCCTGAAGGGCCACAGTCCATGGGGTCGCGAAGTGTCGGACACGCTTGAAGCAGCTAAGCACACCACCTACCACCAACGCTTTAAACACAGGCTTCTACTTGAGTATCCATATTTGACGGTATTTATTAAGTCACAGGTCATCAGGCTGTACTAAGTGTTGGAATTACTGATTATTTCTTAAAATCGTCCTCTCTGTCTCTAACTACATGCACGTCTTATTTAAGCCTTAGCAATTGAAGGTCTTTGGGGNGCTTTAAACACAGGCTTCTACTTGAGTATCCATATTTGACGGTATTTATTAAGTCACAGGTCATCAGGCTGTACTAAGTGTTGGAATTACTGATTATTTCTTAAAATCGTCCTCTCTGTCTCTAACTACATGCACGTCTTATTTAAGCCTTAGCAATTGAAGGTCTTTGGGGCACCTTTAATGAATAAATGAAAAAACTTGGTAATTAACATGTGATCTGTGTGTGTGTGTGTGTGTGTGTGTTTGTATACTTCACCAAAGTGCTGAAAAAATGTTTTCTTAATTGAATTAGTTACAGCCTGGAGTTTTACAACACTCATTGGATAATCATGAGTGGCACTTAACACACGCTCTGTCCAAATTTATTCCTGTCTCCCTCAAACACGGAAGACCAATAGTGAGCCAGGAGATATAAGTGGAATGAGAAGCAGCTTGTGTGTTCTGAGAAACAGAAGTAAATGGATAGTTAGTATAGTCTGAGGTGATTTTGGAGGAAACGGGCTAGTGGGGACTCGCAGGTCTTCTAGGCGTGGCTGAGCTTGGGTAAAACTTCCAGGAGCATCAATGGGCACAGTTATGTTGCGGGTTCACACTTAGATTTCACCCCTCAATGGTCTTATGACCTTGAGAATGTTATTTAAAATTTCTTGCCTCAAGTCCTCATGTACAGTATGAAAATATCGTGTCAGGCATATGGTGAGCCTGTGATCAGTGTAAGCGATACTAATATATATTAATATACTTACCTAAGTTGAGGCCTAAAGGGTGGACGGGAATGAGCTTTGTGTAGTCAAAGGAGAGTGTTCCAGGTAGTACACAGCTCGAGTCCAAAGCTCAGATCTCAGAGAATATTTTGTTGCTGTTCAGTCACTCAATCGTGTCCAACTCAGTGACCCCATGGATTGCAGCACGCCAGGCTTCCCTGTCCTTCACTGTCTCCTCGAGTTTACTCAAACTCATGTCCAGTGGGCCGGTGATGCCATCCAGCCATCTCATCCTGTGTCGCCCCCTCCTCCTGCCCTCAGTCTTTCCCAGCATCAGGTCTTCTCCAGTGAGTTGGCTCTTTGCATCAGGTGGCCAAAGGATTGGAGCTTCATCCTTAGCATCAGTTCTTCTAATGAATATTCAAGGGTTGATTTCCTTTAGGATGGGCTAGTTTGAGAGGACGTGGTATGTTGCAGGAACCAAAGAGAGTTCGGTTTGGTTGGAGCATAAAGTGAGGGGTGGGTAGGTGGCAGTGGGGTTGGGAGCAGAAGACAAGTCTTGCACGGTGGGCGGGATCTGAAACTTTGGTCTGCTGTATCCTTGAGATGTGAGCCTATTTCCAAATCGCAGGCTCTGGAGACAAATTTACAGGTGAACAGAGCCCCAACAACTGATGCTTTGTATGTGTTAACATGAGTTACAAGGGAACCACAGATGTTTGAGATGAAAGCCTTTGGCAGGGAGCTTCGTGGAAAATATTTTTTTAAAAATATCAGCACAGAGAAAAATTAGCAACGACTTGACAGAAAGCCATTCCCCTAGCGGAAGGGAAAAATCAAGGTTTGGGGTTTGGGTCTTGGATGGTGTACTGAATGTCTGGAAACTAAGTTTTCTCTTTGGCTGCTTGGGAAGAGGTTTTGAAATTGGTCCTTGGGAATTCTGCCTCCCTGGCCTGTACTGGTAGAAAGGGTGTGTGTGTGTGTGTGCACAAATGAAGGGATGCTAGGATGGACGCCCCATGTCTATCCAGGAACTGGAGAAAGTGAGACATCTGGTTATGTCTTGTCCTGAACAGAGTCTGTGTTACTTGGCAGGCTTTAATCCTGGAAAGGAATGTTCGTACAGTGCAAAGGTATCCAGGAGCATAAGCTGCTGCTTTTCCTTGTGAAGCCCAGACGGGCTCCTGAGAGGAGCCACAGGGCAAGACCCCACCTCCTAGACGAACTTCTGTCAAAGACAATATGTGTATACTCCCTATTAGAAAAAGGAAGAGGAAATCAGGGAGGCAGCACTGGGTCCCCCAAGTCAGACAGACCCGAGGTTTTCCCAGCCAGACTACCCTTCCTTCTCTCTCCTAAAGCCCTGCTTGTTCTTAAAGGCTCATCTCCAGGCTCCTCGAGGAAGCCTCCAGGCACCTTTCCAGCCCCATATCCTCTGCTTGCTCGGGCACTGACAGCATTCTGACCTAAATTCCTCCCATGCATTCTCCCACCAGCATGCTCTCACCTGGCCTCCTCCCTCTGCCTGGAACACCCTTCTCTCCCTTCTTGGTCTGTCTCACTCCTCCTCAATGTTCAAAACTCCATGTGATCATTGCCTGCTTCCCTGGTGGCTCAGATGGTAAAGAATCTGCCTACAATGCAGGAGACCTGGGTTCGATCCCGGAGCTGGGAAGATCTCTGGAGAAGGGGACAGCTACCCACTCCAGTATTCTTGCCTGGAGAATTCCATGAACAGAGGATCCCTGTGCTACAGTTCACGGTGCCACAAAGACTCTACGTGATTACACTTTCGTATCCGCAAGTCTTAGTCCCTCTCAGGCTTGGCCTTTGATATTATAAAACAGGTATGGAATGTCTTTACCAATATACAGAAAAGGGCTATATGGTATTTTTTCCAGTGGTCACATATGGATGTGAGAGTTGGACTGTGAAGAAGGCTGAGCACAGAAGAATTAATGCTTTTGAACTGTGGTTTTGAAGAAGACTCTTGAGAGTCCCTTGGACTGCAAGGAGATCCAACCAGTCCATTCTGAAAGAGATCAGCCCTGGGATTTCTTTGGAAGGACTGATGCTAAAGCTGAAACTCCAGTACTTTGGCCACGTCATGCGAAGAGTTTACTCATTGGAAAAGACTCTGATGCTGGGAGGCATTGGGGGCAGGAGGAGAAGGGGACAACAGAGGATGAGATGGTTGGATGGCATCACCAACTCAATGGACATGAATTTGAGTGAACTCCTGGAGTTGGTGATGGACAAGGAGGCCTGGCGTGCTGTGATTCATGGGGTCGCAAAGAGTCGGACGCGACTGAGCGACTGAACTGAACTGAACTGAACCGAACTGAACAGGTGTGCAATGTCTTTACCAATAGACAGAAAACTCCCTGAGGGCCATATGGTGTTTATTTTACCCATTTAGGGTAATCATCTAAGTCATGTCCAACTCTTTGTGACCCCATGGACTGTAGCTTTCCAGGCTCCTCTGTCCATGGAATTCTCCAGGCAAGAATATTGGAATGGGTTGCCATGTCCTTTTCCAGGGGATCTTCCTGACCCAGGGATCAAACCCAGATCTCCCACATGGCGGGCAGATATTTTATCAACCAAGCCACAAATCTCATAACTTTCAGGATCCTCATTACCAAGCAGAGTTAGGTGTGTGTGCATATGGACAGTTGAGAGGTTGGATATCAGCAGCAACCATATCTCATAGAAAGTTTTCAGAAATACAGATTCTTGGGCCCTACAGCACTGAATCAGAAACCCCGAAGTAAAATCTTAGTAAGGCTTTTAGGGGGTTCTGATGCACGCTGAAGTTTGAGTCCCGCAGGTCTGAAAAAGGGGGTTGGACCATTGCGATGAAAAGGGCGCAGTTCCTAGGGCATTCTGCTGACATGAGACTGACTTCATGGAGCTCAAGGACATCGCAAACTGTGGACAGAATGTTCCTAGTCAATGAGGGAGGCTAATTAGGGGAGCAGTTTCCTGTGGATTTAAACTGTTACAAGAAAAATAGGCAACACGTGTCCATCATGACACAAAGCCCCAGCACTCAGTTCTTCTTTCCTAGGAAAAATTAATTGCTACTTATTTGACCCCTCATGGCCTTTATACCTTTCCTGGCTACATTTGGCCCCTAAACACCCTGGATTCTCCAGTTGTCCATGTGAAGTGTGTGCATTCTAGGTAAATCATGCCTCTTTTCCCCTCTAGTCATTAGTATCAACTTAATCTCTTCTGTTAGCCTACTTGGGCTTCCTAGGTGGCTCAGTGGGTAAAGAGTCTGGATGCAATGCAGGAGACACAGGTTCGTTCAGTCCCTGGGTTGGGAAGATCGCCTGGAGGAGAGCATGGGAACCCATTCTAGTATTCTTGCCTGGAAGATCCCATGGACAGAGGAATCTGACGGGCTACAGTCCATGCGGTCGCACAGAGTCAGCCACAGCTGAAGCGACTGAGCGTGCGTGCTTGCTATCCTGCTACTTCCCGCCACTCTCTTCATCCCAGCTGCTTTGTTTCCATTATTGCCCATCACAGCCTGATCATTTCTCACCTGGACCACTGCTCCAGCCCCCATTTGGTCTCAGCAGATCCTAGTTCTCCCCTATTACCCTTGTTCTCCATAAAGCAGTCGACCTCAAAATTTAGATTTTGTTTCTTACTCCCTTTCCCTAAAAATGTGGACCATGTCTGTCCATCATCCTCAGAACGATGTTCAAACTCTTGAGTGCTACAGCAGAGTCCAGGGAGTCCCTGCCCACTTCTCTGAGCTTAGAGAGTATTCTGGCCCAAATCCCCATGCTCAGTATCCACATCTCTTTGCCTGAGAGTCTTTTCTGATGCGATGCCCCGAGTCTCTTCTTCCCATAAGCATGAAATACAAATGTGGTGAAGGATAAATGGTCCAGGGGCAGCCCTCCATGGGAGTGACTCTATCCCAGTTCTGTAGCATCTCAGGTGGAGTAACTCTAGACAGTGTGTTCTCCACTGGCTCAGAGTTTTTAAGGGGATTAAACTGTAGTTGCTCACAGTAGTAACATGTTTGACAATACATCCTCTCTTGGTTACCTTCCCATCTCTGTTTCATATCCTCTTTTCTCTGTCTGTAGCAACCGTAGTCATTATATGATAGACTACTTGCCTAGGGGTGTGCTTCTGAAGCAACACAGACTAAGACACACAATTGCAAAGCCCTTGGCAACTGAGTGTCTGTATAACTCTCTGGCATCAGATGACATCTTTCTTCCCCAGAGTGGTTCCTTGATTTTTCTTATAACCAATCCAACTCCAGTGGCCGGAACCCTTGCCACTCCCCCAGACGGCCGTGTCCTGTTTCACCCTCTTGGTCTGTGCAAGTGGCACTAACTGTGCCTACAACATTTAGCATTATCCCTCTGGGATGGATTTTCCTATTTATGACTCTGTAAAGCTGGAATTGAGATTGCCAGGAGAAATATCAATAACCTCAGATATGCAGATGACACCACCCTTATGGCAGAAAGTGAAGAGGAACTAAAAAGCCTCTTGATGAAAGTAAAAGAGGAGAGTGAAAAAATTGGCTTAAAGCTCAACATTCAGAAAACAAAGATAGCATCCAGTCCCATCAGTTCATGGGAAATAGATGGAGAAACAGTGGAAATAGTGTCAGACTTTATTTTGGGGGGCTCCAAAATCACTGCAGATGGTGACTGCAGCCATGAAATTAAAAGATGCTTACTCTTTGGAAGAAAAGTTATGATCAACCTAGATAGCATATTCAAAAGCAGAAACATTACTTTGCTGACTAAGGTCTGTCTAGTCAAGGCTATGATTTTTCTAGTAGTCATGTATGGATCTGAGAGTTGGACTGTGAAGAAGGCTGATCACCAAAGAATTGTTGCTTTTGAACTGTGGTGTTGGAGAAGACTCTTGAGAGTCCCTTGGACTGCAAGGAGATCCAACCAGTCCATTCTGAAGGAGACCAGCCTGGGGATTTCTTTGGAAGGAATGATGCTAAAGCTGAAACTGCAGTACTTTGGCCACCTCATGGAAGAGTTGACTCATTGGAAAAGACTCTGATGCTGGGAGGGATTGGGGGCAGGAGGAGAAGGGGACGACAGAGGATGAGATGGCTGGATGGCATCACTGACTCAATGGNAGGAATGATGCTAAAGCTGAAACTCCAGTACTTTGGCCACCTCATGGAAGAGTTGACTCATTGGAAAAGACTCTGATGCTGGAAGGGATTGGGGGCAGGAGGAGAAGGGGACGACAGAGGATGAGATGGCTGGATAGCATCACTGACTCGATGGGTGTGAGTCTGAGTGAACTCCGGGAGTTGGTGATGGACAGGGAGGCCTGGCCTGCTGTGATTCATGGGGTCACAAAGAGTCGGACATGACTGAGCGACTGACCTGAACTGAACTGAGCAGGTGTGGGAAATAGAATGTTGGTCAAAGTGTAAAAACATCCAGTTATTAGAAGAATAAATTCTGAGAATATAATGTACAGTAGGGCTTCTCTGGTGGCTTAGAAGGTAAGAATCTGCCAATGATGCAGGAGACCCAGGTTCAGTCCCTGGGTTGGGATCCATTCCCTTCTCCACAGGATCAGTGGAGAAGGGAATGGCTACCCACTCCAGTTTTCTTGCCTGCAAAATTCAATAGACAGATGAGTTTGTCATGCTAAAGTCCATGGGGTCGCAAAGAGTCGGACATGACTGAGCAACTAATACCTTTTCTTTTTCATGATGACTATAGTTATCAGTACTGTATTGTATACTTGAAAGCTACTGTGAGAGTAGATCTTAAACATGCTAATGATAACAATAAAATGATAATTATATCAGGTGATTCTCCAGGCAAGAATACTGGAGTGCATTGTGATGCCCTCCTCCAGGGGATCTTTCCAACCAAAGGATCAAACCCAGGCCTCCCACATTGCAGGTGGATACTTTACTGACTGAGCCGACAGCAAAGCCCATGTTAGGTAAAGAATGTGCTAAATAACCCTACTGTGGTAAATATTTCTCAATATATGCATGTTTCACATTATCACATTGTACACCTTAAACTTAGACAGTCGTATAGGTTCATTATATCTCAAAAAACCTATGAAAACTGTAAGAAATTAAACTAACAAAGCTCTGCTAAAAATAGTGGGATCATTTCCTATCCCTACTCCCTCATTTTGTTCACATTAAAACATATATTCCATAAGTTACACTCCACAGATTGCACTACTTCTAGAATGCTGTGAGTTTTTGCTTCTCTAATTTTTCTTCCTTTGGGATTGCATGTTTCAAGGATACAATGAACCAGTTAGTTTCTCCCTTTAATCCTTCTAATCCTGAAGTTTTAAGTGGAAGTCACTATATATTCTTAGAATGAGAGGTACTAGTGGAAAGGATGAATGCTATACTCTATCCTTCTTAAAATGTATATCTAGCTTTTCAGTCTCAGGACAGAAAACGGAGGAGAAATAGCATGTCTCATTCCTTTCTTTCAATCCAGTGGGTTTCTTCTGTTTCTATGGTAAACAATACATTAAAAACCAACTGCACTTCTTACGTCACTCCTGTAATCAGAAAATATTTGCAGATTCGGCCAAAATCCAACTCTGAGAGCTACTTTTCAGTGTTCTCATGAAACACAGAGAAGCTAAAATACCTGCCTAAATTACTAAGTGATACAGGCAAGAGCCAAAATGCTTCCCAGGTGGTGCAGTGGTAAAGAATCTGCCTGCCAATGCAGGAGATGCAAATTCTATCCCTAGGTGGAGGAGATGGCCTGGAATAGAAAAGTAGGAAAATGTTAACCTGCTCTGGCCTTCTTGCCAGCGGGATTCCATGGAAAGAAGAGCCTGGCAGTCTAGAGGCCATGGGATCACAAAGAGTCATAAACAACTGAACAGCTGAGCACACACACACACAGGCGAGTGATAAAATGATTTCACACACAGGAGTTCTCTCTCATGACTTTCTATGAACATCTCTACATGATTTAGGCAAATATGAGGAAAACACCGTGAGTATCGTCCAGTGGCGTTAGAATCACTCTCCATGTCGTATTTCACTGCAGTTTTTGCAGTCGATGTGGTGCCACACCTTCTAAGTACATTCCAAGGCCTCGGGCCTCACCTATGTCTACAGATTTCCTTCTTTTCTGAAATCATGGTCTCTATGCAGTAAAAGCTGCTGCCTGCCCCGTGACGTCCCAGCTGTTTGGATCCTACTGTGACCTGGTGCTGGACAGCTGCAACCTCAGTTCAAAAAGACCTGTGCATGTCCTTACTACTGAAATCTTTGATTTGTTCATGTTTTGTATAGGAGCGCAGAGAATAACTATCCCTCTTTACAAAATATTTGAGTGCCACACTTTCATCTCATTTCATGTGGCCCTGGACTTACAGTGTGTGGTGTAGCATTCATCTTATAAATTCAGGAATGTTCTTGTTTAATTTGAAACAATTTAACTATATACACTTTAGGTAAAGTTTAAGCCACAATAATGCTGTTCATAAATTTGAGTTCAGTTGCCTTGTGTTTTCCAGGCCACCATTACTTGCCTTTTTCATATAGTATTTTGCACAGTCCTGTAAGTCTTAGAGATCCTAAAGTATTCAAGGACTGGAAATAGCAAATGAGAAGTTGCAGGAGAATTATATCAGCTAAGTCATTAATTTACTTGGAAAATTTAACTTAGTCAAACCAAGTAGTAACATAAAATGAAACCCTTGTGTATTCAATCGCTGAAATGTCCGTTTCTTTTAAACAGCTTTTATTTCCTGTAATAACACTCCTGGAATATCATTTACAGTATATTCACTTTTTTAACTATAGTATTTTTAGGTTTGAATATCCTGAAGATATGGTAGCTAATTAGTCCTCTGAGCATATTGATTAAATTCATTTACACTCTAGATCTAGAGAAAAGAAAAAATGTTGGTAGAAGGTTATTCTAGAACACTGCACAGAAAAATGAATAAAAATGAAAACAGTTAAAAATAATCAAATGCTCAATGTATCCTCTTATTGTCAATCAATTTTAATACATTTTTAGGAGCTATCAGCCTGTTATTAAAACTGTTTCCACAGATATTTTCTCCTGTTAGTGATTATCTTTTATCATTCCAGCAATTTAACATGGTGAAAATGTTAATATTACTAACTTATCCTTGGCTTCCCCATTATGCTTGAACTATCTCTAAAAAGGATCTGGTCTGCAAAAATCTCAGTTTTAGACCAGTTTATAAATTGTGAAGTCCTTTGGGTCTAATGCTAATTAATGAATCCAGCAATAGTAATGTAATGGGAATCATATGCCAGTCAGTTTGTTAGACCCTATAGAGAGTCAGAAATGGAATGGCCATCAATCAGAGCTCTTTGACAACAGAATGAAATAAGAATGCTATGGTATTGAGGTAGCAAGGCATAAATATTGTTATTATTCATAAGGTGTAATTCTGGGACTGTGATGCATACAAAAAGGCTTGTTTTACTTATTTATTTATTACCTATGGGTAGTTTATAATCTTATAGAGTAAATTAAGTTTAAATTAAGTTTGTGCTTTGCTGCTGTTGTTGTTTAGTTGCTAAGTCACGTCTTACTCTTCTGCAACCCAATGGACTGTAGCCCGCCAGGCTCCTCCGTACATAGGATTTCCCAGACAACAGTACTGGAGTGGGTTGCCATTTCTTTCTCCAGGGAGTCTTTCTGACCCAGGAATCAAACCCAGGTTTCCCACATTGTCAGGCTGAGTCTTCACCACTGAGCCACTTGGGATGCGCCAAGTTTGTACCTTAGTTGAAGAAAATTGGATTTTTCCTCTTAGTTGATACTCTCTCCCTACCAAAGAGAAAGAAGGCTATATTTCTATGGCATAGTCAATAAATGGGTATCGTTTTTGTTGTTTTGCCTCAGAATGTCAACATATTTTGAAGATATTCTAGAATAGATGCAAATGGTTTAAAGAGGGGGAATCAATCACACTAGTTTGTTGGCTTTATCTTTTACAGGAAGACAGTTATATTACTGCATTTTGGTGTGGATAAATCCTATCCTATTCATAGGATAAATTTAATCCCCTGTTGATCTCTTTCTTTAAAGTGATTTGATATTTCTCCTATCAGTCATCAGTAAAAGATATGGAACTTCATTTGTTTTTTTTTCCTATTGCTGCTGGAACATATTGCCACAAAGTTTGTGGCCTAAAATACCAGACTTGGTTATCTTACCCGTTCTAGAGGTACACTGTCAGAAATGAGTCTTACTGAGTTAAAATCAGGGTGTCAACAAGGCTGAACATTTTAAGGGATAATCTGGTCCTTGCTTTTTCCAATATAGAGACAGCTGCCTTTCTTAGTCTGTGGATGTTTCATCTAACTTCAAAGCAAACAACATGATATTTTCAAATCTCTCTCTAAGTATGATTTCTTCTTCTACCTGTCTTTTTATACATATATATACATTTTTTTTTTTCCTTTTGGCCATGCCACACAACATCCAGGATCTTAGTTCCCAAACCAGAGATGAACCCACAGCTCCTGTTGTGGAAACATAGCATCTTAAACACTGGACTGTCAGAGAAATCATTTTTCTTCTAAGTTAAACAGTCCTGTTGGAATCCCTTAAGCCTGGGGTTCCTGCAAGGCAGGCAAGTTCTTTACCTTCTGAATCACCAGAGTATTCATACTGGGTGGAAAAATTGAGAGTGGCTGACTTACCCTAGATTAGTTGTTCATGGAAGATCTTGCTAAGGTTTTAACATTGAAGTTGAGGTATCCATGATGGAAATTAATTGTATGTCCTCCTACCCAGAAGTACCTTGAGCCCATCTACATAATACAGGATAGCACCTTGATCTTTAAGTCAGCTGATATAAACTTGATTATGTTTGCAACTCTGTTTGCCCATTTGCCTTGTAACCCAACATTTTCAGAGGATCTAAGGAGTAGGGAATGAACATCTTTGGGAAACCCTCATTCTCCCTACCACAATGATTTGACCAAGAACTTCTGGATTCGCTTCTCTTGGCTATGAATTTCAACTGGTTTTGGCAGACTCACAACTACTCCTGAATAATCACCAGCAAAGGTAGTTATAGAGATGTAGAGTACAGCCAAGTAAAAGGGTCCCTGTCTGGATCATGGAGTGATTCTTCCTCCCCTGCTCTCCCTTTTGTTTTTTTTTTGGCCCATACGTGGGCCAATGGCTAAACTTTGTGATGCTACAGTGACTATAAAAGACACATGTTTCAATTATTTGTTGTTGAGTTAAAACTATGGGACACAGGGACTAAACAGCCATTTTACTTTTGTTCTCAATTTTGTGGAAAGGAATTTAGATGGTTCATCTCCGATGCACATGGTGATAGTTATGGCTGGAATATCCATTTCCAAATGGATTCATCATTCATGATTTTTGTGTTGGTTCACCTTGCCCCTTACCTCTCCTTTCCTCTCCTCACTTCTGATTTTCTGTCTCTTCTTCCCCTCTTTCATTCTTTCTTCCCTTCTCTCCACCTTCCTCATCCTCCTTCCTTCTCCCTCATCCTTATTCTCTCCCTCTGAGGTTTCTCAAACTCTAGGCCTCTCTGCACTGCTTGAACTTCTCAGAGCATGGCTGTTTCTGAGAAGAAGTAGATAAAATTAACTTCTTTCATGTATATTTCAGCTTCTGTGTTAAAACTTTAGAGAGATCTTCCATGAACAACTAAGTCAGGGTAAGTCAGCCACTCGCAGTTTTTACACCCCGTATGAATTCTCTTGTGGCTCAGAAAGTAAAGAATCTGCCTGCAGTGCAGGAGATCTGGGTTTGATCCCTGAGTTGAGAAGATCCCCTGGAGAAGGGAATGGCAACCCACTTCAGTATTTGGGCCTGGAGAAGTCCATGGACAGAGGAGCCTGGCAGACTATAGTCCACAAGGTTGCTAACAGTCAGTCATGACTGGCCGACTAACACACACACATTAATTCTCTGCAGAACATTGATCAATGTCTTATATATTTCTATATTAACTTATTCCCAATAACTCCCATTTATTTATTCATTGACTATTTATTGAGCACATATAAGATAACTAGCAGCTGTTATAGACATTCAGCAAATGTCAGGAGGAAAATTCACGAAAACACTAAGATTCCTGATGGCATGGAGTGTACACTTCGTAAGAGCTAGAATCTAGCTGGTCTTCCTCATTATTGCATATTCAGATCCTAGAAACATGGCTGGCAGGTAATAGATGCTCAATAAACATTTTCGACTGATCAAATAAACAAGACTAGGGCTGCTATCAAAAGAGACAGGAGGAATCTTAGAGTAGCGTGAGAGACACAACCAGGGAACTAATTTTCATTTGAAGAACCTGTGAAATCTACTTGCAGAAATGATACTTTAACTGAGAATCAGAAAATTAGTTGAAGTTGGTGATGACAGCAGCATCAGTGGAGACAAGACTTTCGCTGGCATGACCTGTATCCTACTGATAGCAATTAGATCTGCGATCCAAAGAAAAGGGGATAATAATGGGAAGGAATATGAAATTTTCTCATTTGAGATGATTGAAGCTAGTTTTTATATTAATTTTTAAATTAATTTTGAACACCTTGCTATTGAAGGTGAATCTTGAAACCAAATACTGAAACCATATACTTTAATTTTATACACAGATAGATGATTTTCATAACCACAGAGTACAATGACTTTTCAATGAATGCTCTTGAAATTGATATTCCAAATACTAAACTTGTTTTTTAATTAAATAGAACATTTATTTTAAATTAAATATCCAGCGATCTTATTTTGATCATAGATTCAAGATACATTGGAATTTTACTTAAAATCTTCAGCACCTCTTTAATATTACCTGGAATGTATGTGCTTCAAACTCTCCTTTATCTCTAAGCTTTTTTTTTTTTATCAATGATGGTCTATTCATAGCTTCCTTATTTGATTCTCATAAGTCCTGCATGGTCTCACTGATTTCCACCCTATTCTTGGTATATCTCCTCTTTTGAACATATGACAATTACTCCTACTCTGCTCTTTCAGGGTAATAATGGAAAATATTCTTTCAAAAATTTTTCCACCTTTTGTTTTGCCTCACATAACCTCTCACTACAATAACTTTTAGTTTCAGAAATAAGTAAGTTCATCTATAAATTAAAAGCCACAAGAAAATATATAACATCTATAAATTTGATAACTACTCAAACACTGAGATATGTTCATGAGATTGCTAATCTTTAATAAGACAACAAACAAAAAGTTAAAACCAGAAGTTTAAACAAATAAAACCATATGTTATGGTATGTGATTTCATCGAACTTCTTCTCTAGGCGGAGTCACTAAGCCCATTCTCCTATATTAAGGTAGCATTGGACTCTCATTGACTCCTTATTCCCATTGAAGATGAGTGGTCTAGTTAGTTACAAAGAAGAACTAGGTAGATAGAGTTCAACCTACTACTCATTCAGCTTTAGTCTGGCCTCTAAGAAACTTGTGTTCTTTGTCCCTAATGGTAAAGTTTACTAGTTAAGGCTCAGTCCATGTAGGGGAAGTGGTGTTACCTGTGACAAGGTAAGCCCAGATTCTGGAGAACAGTCTTTTTTTATCACACAGTGAGCTGTGCTCTCTGGCAACTCCATAAATTATATGAGTTATGTTTTTATCTCCATATGATAAACTTCTTTATATATCTCTTAACTGGTTCAGAATTTGAACGGGAGATATAAGGCCTTTCAAATATTAATATGGTAGGAAAAATTTTGGAAGTGTATGAGAGTATATGGTACAAAAGTTTCAGAGAACTGGGCTCCTTGTTTTTTATTGCTATTTAAAAGTTTTGTGGTTTTGGGTAAGTCATTGAGACCCCTGAAGCTTTTTTTTTTTTTCAGTCATTAACCTGGGGAGAATGGACTAGATTAACATTTTTCAAACCCCAAAGTACTCACTATCCCAGAGAAGTGAAGGAGGGCTGAGTGGAGGAGTGACTTTAGAGTTCCACTGCTTTGCCAGGAGCAGCTCTACTTCTAGAAAATATTGAGCTTCCCAGTAGGGCTTTGCAACTAAATATTTGAAAATAATTTCAATAGATAATTTCTCTTAACTTGTCCATCTCTGACTCAGTGCAGTTCAGTGTAAAATGCACAGGCAATGAATTGGTATAACAGGGATTATGCAGGCTTGGACACAAAAATCGACTTCAGTTTGGATCTTGATTCTAACATACACAATGACACTGGACAAGATGTACAACAGAATTCAACAGAGTTCTTGGATGCATGGATACATTGATAGATGATAGATAGATAGATGGTAAACAGGTAGATAATGTCATTGCTGTTGCAGGTGGGAAATTCCTGAAACCACAGGGAGTATTCAATAATTGNACAATGACACTGGACAAGATGTACAACAGAGTTCAACAGAGTTCTTGGATGCACGGATACATTGATAGATGATAGATAGATAGATGGTAGACAGGTAGATAATGTCATTGCTGTTGCAGGTGGGAAATTCCTGAAACCACAGGGAGTATTCAATAATTGCTAAGGCATTCCTCCTCTCATTTTTCAAAGGAAAAGCCTTTCAGTAATAACGGGAAATGTTTGTACAATGCTTTAAACTATTTTTACACATGCCTTGTCTCATTTGATTCACATGATTTCCTGTGTAAGTCTACATCAATTTCTTCCATTTTAATGTGAACAAACTGGCTCAGTGGTCTGCACAAGGTCATGCAGCTAATAAGTGGCAGGCTTAGGTTTGAACCTGGGCTGTCTAATGTTGCATCTGTCCTAGTGTCCCTTGCCTAATAAGCTAGCTCTGGGTGAGTCATACATATTCAGTTTCACCTACTTCATCACTTTTTCTGGTTCCACTCACCCATGCGACTCCTGTAAAATGAAACTGGCAATTGTTTATGGCATTGGCAATGGGTTGTTATGTCAGCTCATCCACTGAGGCAGCTATTGTGAAATAACAAGTGTGGTGACCCTTCATTGTNGAGTCATACATATTCAGTTTCACCTACTTCATCACTTTTTCTGGTTCCACTCACCCATGCGACTCCTGTAAAATGAAACTGGCAATTGTTTATGGCATTGGCAATGGGTTGTTATGTCAGCTCATCCACTGAGGCAGCTATTGTGAAATAACAAGTGTGGTGACCCTTCATTGTGAAGTCTCGCACCTATGTCATGCTTGTAATTGTTCAGCATTAATATCTGCCCTGCCACTCCCTAAATATACCTTCCAAGTATCCACTTTAAGGTATTTGCTCTCAAAGCAGCTTGACTTCCAAGTCTGAAAAAAATGGCAGACTGATAAGCAATGTGTAAACATGATAACTTGATTTTTTACTCCATGTGAAATACTATTGAAAACAAATAACATTTCAAAGAAGAGTTTTCAGTAGCCACACTTACTATCTCTTAAAGGATGCTGTGTAGAGAGAATTTTTATTAATGCTATTACACTAAGCAAATTCCACGGAAAAGGTAACTCAATTCTGCCATTTTTTTTTCCAGTTTCTACCCATTTTTCTAGAGTAATAAACAAAATAAGCAATAGAAATTTGCCTTCTCTAATGATATTTTTACTGCAGGTCTGCTCTGAATACAGTTAAATTCCTTCAACCTTATCCCAAATTCCAATTAATTGCCCTCACCCTTCTTACTCTTTCTTTCTGTTGATACTTCCTCAAGTTACCCATGAAAAACAACTAATAAATGTACAAACAGCAGCAACAACTAGACAACAGCAGACTCAGCAGCATCTACCCCACAGGGCTAACAGGAAAGAATAAGGAGTATATAAAGCCTCGTGCTTGTGCTCAGTTGCTAAGTCATATCCAACTCTTTACAACTGCATGGATTGCAGCTCACCCAGCTCCTCTGTCCATGGAAATTTCCAGACAAGAGTATTGGAGTGGGTTGCCATTTCCTCTACCAGGGGACCTTGCCAATCCAGCAAACAAACTGGTATCTCCTGTATCTCCTGCATTAGCAATTGGATACTTTACTACTAAGCCACCCGGGGAAGCCTATTACTTTTTCAGCGTGTGTTATTCATTGATGCCTCTCTTCCTTTCCAAACCCCACAACTAGTCCTGAACCAAACATTGGCAACTTAGCCTTAAAAAAAAAAAAAATCAAGACTTTGACCCGGTTTTGTCACCTCCTTTTCATTGGCCATGTCTGACATCAATGATGGCTTCAATGTCTCCTAACTGCCCTTTTTATATTTGACTTTATCAACAAAGTTGCAAACCAACACAACAGCCTGCTGCTGCGGCTGCTAAGTCACATCAGTCGTGTCCAACTCTGTGCAACCCCATAGACGGCAGCCCACCAGGCTACCCCCATTCCTGAGATTCTCCAGGCAAGAACAGTGAAGTGGGTTGCCATTTCCTTCTCCAATGCATGAACGTGCAAAATGAAAGTGAAGTCGCTCAGTCATGTCCGACCCTCAGCGACCCCATGGACTGCGGCCTTCCAGGCTCCTCCGTCCATGGGATTCTTCAGGCAAGAGTACTGGAGTGGGGTGCCATAACCCAATAGCCTAGGTAGTCTTATAACTTAAACCAGATACTGTCTTTCTTTTGCTCTGAACCCTGCAATGACTGTCCATCTCACTCAGTCTAATACCCTCGATTCTTACAATAGACTCTGAGGTCTTAAAAATTCTGGCTTCTCGTTAGCTTTCTTTCTACTCTCTTGTTTCTTCTGCTCTTGGCACACTGATTTTGCACACACACCGGGCCCAGGCACTTCCCACCTGGGATCTTTTTTTTTTTTACAATTGCCTTTACTTGGAAAGTCCTTCTCTAAGATCTCAGTGCAGTTTATTCTTTTTCTGTGATTCTTTAATCAAATGTTATCATTCCAGTGAGGATTTCTCTGACCACTCAAAAATAAACATTGTCACTCTTGACCTCTTATTTCTATTTTATTTTTATTCTGAGTCCTTGCTAGCACTAACATAGTACATATTTTGTTCTTTAATCTTGTTTATTTTCTGCCTCTCTCAGCTAGATCAGCTCCACAAAGACAAGACTGTGACTCATATTTTTCATTGTTTTATCCCTAACACCTTAATCAGTCCCTGGTGCTTGCTGAGTATCCATTAGGTGTTTATTAAATGAATGCCTCTCCCTCTTTTTCACTCTGCAGATCAAGTCCTGATTGGTACAAAAAATCTGAGTCTCTGTGCTATATCATCTTTAGTATCTAGTTTAATCACCTGAATTTTAGCAACGCTAGCTGTGTAACTTCACACAAGCCCATCAGCTTTCCTTCCCTATTTTGTGGTGAGAAAAATCATATGCAAGACGCTAGTAACTTTGAAATTTAAGTGAAACAATGTGTGTGAAAATAAGATTTGTTTGATATAAATATTCAGGTTACTTTCATTGTATAAAGGGCTTCCCTGGTGACTCAGATGGTAAAGAATTAGCCTGCATTGCTGGAGATCTGGATCCAATTCCTGGGTTGGGAAGATTTCCTGGTGAAAGGCATGGCAACCCACTCCAGTATTTTTGCCTGGAGAATCCTGTGGACAGAGAAGCCTGGCGGGCTACAGGCCATGAGGTCCCAAAGAGTCGGACACAGCTACGTGACCAAGTACAGCACAGCAAAGCATTGCATAAAATATTACTACATTATCTCTTTATGATAACTTTCTGACATAGTGGTATGGAAGATTCTGGAGCACATTCTGGAGGAGCCCATGTAATCATAATCCAGNGAGAATCCTGTGGACAGAGAAGCCTGGCGGGCTACAGGCCATGAGGTCCCAAAGAGTCGGACACAGCTACGTGACCAAGTACAGCACAGCAAAGCATTGCATAAAATATTACTACATTATCTCTTTATGATAACTTTCTGACATAGTGGTATGGAAGATTCTGGAGCACATTCTGGAGGAGCCCATGTAATCATAATCCAGGAGAATGCACAACTACCCTGGTTATGAAGGGGGATTTCAAAGTGGAAAGTAAGTTCAGTGTTGAATATTATGAGCAGCATGGAAAGAGTTTTGAACTTGGGTCAGGTTATTTTTTGCTAATCTTTCTCATTTTAATAAATGTGTTTCTTTTCTTTTACCGCTTCTCAGTTCCATCTCCTGTAGCACTCAATAATTATTTACTTTTCAAGTTTTCAGCCAAAAATTTAGTTCCTTCACAATGTCCTCCCTATGTTCTACACAGATTATATTGGATCTATTTTTTAAAAGCTGCTATAGGACATCAAACATTATCATCTTAATATTTCATACATGCAAACAATTATTCAATGTATAGCCTCTCCACTGACAGCACTGTAAGGACAGAACATGAACCATGTTTATTTTCTCCACTTTATTTCCAACACATAACACTATATCCGGAGAAGGCAATGGCATCCCATTCCAGTACTCTTGTCTGGAAAATCCCATGGGCGGAGGAGCCTTGTGGGCTGCAGTCCCTAGAGACACTGGGAGTCGGACACGACTGAGCGAGTTCACTTTCACTTTTCACTTTCATGCATTGGAGAAGGAAATGACAACCCACTCCAGTGATCTTGCCTGGAGAATCCCAGGGACAGGGGAGCCTGGTGGGCTGCCGTCTATGGGGTCACACAGAGTCGGATACGACTGAAGTGACATAGCAGTAACACTATATCTGTTATGCATCATGTATTTGACATTTTTTGAAAGAGCAATTTTTTTAATGTAGGTTTCAGTAATATATCTTAACTTTGAATCCATATAATACAATTCATCTCTCTATAAGCATATTATTTTTTTACCTTTTGTTAGTTTTTTGTATATATGGTTTATTTTCTAGGTTTTTATTATCTATATACCTTGTCAACTTAATGTTATCCACCATATATTTAGTAAGTATCTACTACAATAATACTTTGGAGCACATTAAGCACTACATGTTATTTTAAATTGTTTAATTTTACACATTTTTGGTTTCCTGTTGCATGTAGTAACTCATTCAATATATTTGATACAATCTATGTGTAGGATCTCTGATATTTCTTTCCTTTTTGTGAAAGAGGAATCTAAGATACAGGAAATTCAAATATCTTGCCTCAAGCCACACAGGTGGGATATGGAAAGCCAAAATCTTAATTCACATGATGGATTTTCAGAACTTATATTTTACCAGGAACATAGAAGAGATGAGTAAGAAAGTTCCCCACACACATCAACTAAGTATTTAGCGGTATGTAAAGAATTAAATTGATAATTTTGATATAATTGTCATTGATAATTAGACTGCCCACTGCATATAATAAAAGTCTTGGTACTCAGTAGATCATTTAAAAAAAAAATGTTGGTTAAATGAAGAAAGATTTAGTCTTAGCAAATAGCTTGCCTGGACTATTCACATTCCTCCCTTCCCAAAATAAAACCTTATAGATATTTTATTAGGTTTTGTATTATTTTGGCTAAAATCATATGCATTTGTATGATTTGTGAAAAAGCAACATACATCATCCTGTCACTTTGTAAAAAAANGTTTTTATTATCTATATACCTTGTCAACTTAATGTTATCCACCATATATTTAGTAAGTATCTACTACAATAATACTTTGGAGCACATTAAGCACTACATGTTATTTTAAACTGTTTAATTTTACACATTTTTGGTTTCCTGTTGCATGTAGTAACTCATTCAATATATTTGATACAATCTATGTGTAGGATCTCTGATATTTCTTTCCTTTTTGTGAAAGAGGAATCTAAGATACAGGAAATTCAAATATCTTGCCTCAAGCCACACAGGTGGGATATGGAAAGCCAAAATCTTAATTCACATGATGGATTTTCAGAACTTATATTTTACCAGGAACATAGAAGAGATGAGTAAGAAAGTTCCCCACACACATCAACTAAGTATTTAGCGGTATGTAAAGAATTAAATTGATAATTTTGATATAATTGTCATTGATAATTAGACTGCCCACTGCATATAATAAAAGTCTTGGTACTCAGTAGATCCTTTAAAAAAAAAAATGTTGGTTAAATGAAGAATGATTTAGTCTTAGCAAATAGCTTGCCTGGACTATTCATATTCCTCCCTTCCCAAAATAAAACCTTATAGATATTTTATTAGGTTTTGTATTATTTTGGCTAAAATCATATGCATTTGTATGATTTGTGAAAAAGCAACATACATCATCCTGTCACTTTGTAAAAAAAAGTACATAGATCATTCAATTCAATTCAGTCTCAGTCGTGTCTGACACTGCGACCCCATGGACGGCAGCACTCTAGGCTTCCCTGTCCATCACCACCTCCCAGAACTTTCACAAACTCATGTCCATCCAGTCAGTGATGCCATCCAACCATCTCATCTTGTGTCGTCCCCTTCTTCTCCTGCCATCAATCTTTCCCAGCATCAGGGTCTTTTCAGTGAGTCAGTTCTTCCCGTCAGGTGGTCAAAGTATTGGAGCTTCAGCTTCAGCATCAGTCTTTCCAATGAATATTTAGGACTGATTTCCTTTAGGATTGACTGGTTTGATCTCCTTGAAGCCCAAGAGATTTTGAGTGGCAGTAAAAAAAAAGGGGGTGGGAGGGGGGTAATGATACATTCCTTTTTGAGAAGCCACTTGAAGAAAATAAGTAGTGTATTTTCCTTAAGTTTTAAGGAGGTTTAATACTTATTCAGAGTGATCTGCCAGCTTTTGATCCTCCTGCTATTTCTATCCTCGCCCTCCACGTTCTACAGCAGCAGTGTGGAGAATGGAAGTTACTCTAATGCATTTGTCCTTGAGAGTGCTACAGTACTCTTTGCTACTGATATTATAGCCAGGGGGCTGAACTTCCTGCCTGTGAATTGGATTCTTCAGTTTAATTGTCCATAGCATGCCAACACAAAATCCAGCTACAAAGAGAATGGTGGCATTTTATTAATTTTGCTTCCCTCAGATGGGAAAGAGAGGATAGAGCAGCTTCTCTAGAAGAAAGCACCTGTGAAAAAAATCAAAATAAAACTAGAAAATACTTATACACATCTAGAAGAAAATCAGATTTTTTTTTAGCCCCAAATCAATATTCAAAAGAAAGAGGTCAAAGGTGATTTGCCCTCTACATACATTCAGCGTGAGCTTCTCTGGTGGCTCAGAATCTGCCTGCAATGCAGGTAGACCCTGGTTTGGTCCCTGGGTAGGGAAGATTCCCTGGAGAAGGAAATGACTACCCACTCTAAAATTCTTGCTTCAAGAATCCCCTGGACAGAGGAGCCTGGCAGGCTACTGTACATGAAGTTGCAGAGTCAGACACGACTGAGCGATTAACACTTTCACTACATTCAGTATATCTGATGAAGGATAAAAAATATTTGGTGTAGGCAAGTGGCCTNCACAAGCTGGAATCGAGATTGCCAGGAGAAATATCAGTAACCTCAGATATGCAGCTGACACCACCCTTATGGCAGAAAGTGAAGAAGAACTAAAAAGCCACTTGATGAAAGTGAAAGAGGAGAGTGAAAAAGTTGGCTTAAAGCTCAACATTCAGAAGACTAAGATCATTGCATGTGGCGGTCTCATCACTTCATGGCAATAGATGGGGAAACAGTGGAAACAGTGGCAACAGTGGTTGACTTTATTTTTTGGGGCTTCAAAATCACTGCAGGTGGTGATTGCATCATGAAATTAAAAGATGCTTACTCTTTGGAGGGAAAATTATGACAAACCTAGATAGCATATTAAAAACAGAGATATTACTTTCCCAACAAAGATCCATCTAGTCAAGGCTATGGTTTTTCTAGTGGTCGTGTATGAATGTGAGAGTTAGACTATATAAAGAAAGCTGAGCACAAAAGAATAGATGCTTTTGAACTGTGGTGTTGGAGAAAACTCCTGGGAGTCCCTTGGACTGCATAGAGATCCAACCAGTCCATTCTAAAAGAGATCAGTCCTGGGTGTTCTTTGGAAGGACTGATGCTAAAGCTGAAACTCCAATACTTTGACCACCTGATGTGAAGAGCTGACTCATTTGAAAAGATCCTGGTGCTAGTAAAGATTGAAGGCAGGAGGAGAAGGGGACAACAGAGGATGAGATTTTTAGATGGCATCACTGACTCAATGGACATGGGTTTAGGTGAAATCTGGGAGTTGGTGATGGACAGGGAGGCCTGGCGTGCTGTAATTCAAGGAGTCTCAATGAGTCAGACATGACTGAGAGACTGAACTGAACTGAACTGAACTGAATCCACTGCAGGTTTACTGATGAGGAATCTTCAAGGATGCAGACTTGTCTGTTTTTAAAATAGTCTAAAGATATTTCAGAGACTTCTTTAGGGTTGAAAATTGAGTCACACCAGTATATAACTATTGATTTATTGAATAATATGTGAATGAATGAATAAAAACTAGCATCATAAATTTATATAGAAATTTACATATTACTTAAATTTGTGAAACCAAATTTAAAGCTTTTCTACAATAGAACTGAAACAATAATTCAAATTAAAATACTTTCGTGCCAAACTTTCATTCTCAATTATCCAATTTGTTAATAATTTATCATCTTTCCTTATACTTCTGTATTTCCCAAGAGCAAAATATAAACGTTAGAGAATAGGAAGCTTTCTTGAAGCTGACTCACAAGTTGGAAGAAAGGTTACAAGATGTGAGTTAGCTGTTGATTTTCAGGCAAGCAGGATGAGTGAGAAAATATATATATATATCACTGAAAGGCCTGAGATTTGAAGGCAGTATTATCCCAGAAGTCAGAGATGGTGAGAGTAAAGAGTACCTGATGTTTAGTTAGCAGTCCATAAGTTATAAGGAAAAGTAATGATTTAAAACAAGTACTTATAGGAATATTTTATCCCACAGTCTTCTTTTTAATATCTGTTGACTCTTTATAGGAAAATTAGCATTTAAATATAGATTCTTAAGAAGCAGTTAATAAAACTGTGAATTCTGTATATGTAGATAAAACCACACTTATGGCAGAAAGTGAAGAGGAGCTAAAGAGCCTCTTGATGAAAGTGAAAGAGGAGAGTGAAAAAGTTGGCCTAAAGCTCAACATTCATGGCATATGGTCCCATCACTTCATGGGAAATAGATGGGGAAACAGTGGAAACAGTGTCAGACTTTATTTTGGGGGGCTCCAAAATCACTGCAGATGGTGACTGCAGCCATGAAATTGAAAGACACTTACTCCTTGGAAGGAAAGTTATGACCAACCTAGATAGCGTACTCAAAAGCAGAGACATTACTTTGCCAACAAAGGTCCGTCTAGTCATGGCTATGGTTTTTCCAATGGTCATGTATGGATGTGAAAGTTGGACTATAAAGAATGCTGAGTGCCGAAGAATTGATGCTTTTGAACTGTGGTGTTGGAGAAGACTCTTGAGAGTCCCTTGGACTGCAAGGAGATCCAACCGGTCCATTCTGAAGGAGATCAGTCCTGGGTGTTCATTGGTAAGACTGATGCTGAAGCTGAAACTCCAGTACTTTCGCCACCTCATGCGAAGAGTTGACTCATTGGAAAAGACCCTGATGCTGGGAGGGATTGGGGGCAGGAGGAGAAGGGGATGACAGAGGATGAGATGGCTAAATGTCATCACCGACTCGATGGACATGAGTTTGAGTGAACCCTGGGAGTTGGTGATGGACAGGGAGGCCTGGTCTGCTGCAATTCATGGGGTCGCAACGAGTTGACATGACTGAGCGACTGAACTGAAATGAACTGAACTGAACTGAACTGAACACAACCTTAAATGAAGAAATGGTTCTTTGGCAAACTTTTGTGTATTTAGGATATACCCAAAATATGTTTCTTTTTTTAATGTTACAGATATTGAGAAAACATGTGGATCAAAATAAGCTTTGCCAACAATTTTAAGCTCTGAATCATAGCTATGCAAGAAGTGATTAATTACTAACTGTTTTAATACTAATTCAATTAACTCCATTCATTTTCCACACCACACTGTCTCTAATTAGCTGATTTGCCATTAAAAACAGCACATTTGTGACAAGAATTGTACAGGAAAAGAAAAGGAACATGCTGTCATTTGAATTCAAATGCTAATTTACAAGTACAGCCTAGGGAAAGAATACATTTTGTTTACAAAAAAATAAAAAGAGAAAAAGACAAAAAAAAAATTCACTCCTAAAAAAATAGTAAAAACATATTCATCGCACTACAAATATCTTCCACAGTGTAAAGCTTTTATAAAGAATTGTAAGTGTAGGGACAACATTTCAGGAATTGGTTCTATAATTCAATCAAATTTAATATAGTTGTAATGATTTACAAAGCATTCTTTCTTCCAATGTTTTCATTACAAAATACAAACATGTTAATCTAATTGCTCTTGACACTTTTAATTCCTAGGTTTGGTCATTCTATTGTCAGGATAGGTGAAAATCAGACTTCTAATAGAAAGAATCATCATTATAGTGGAATTTAATTGAATTTTTGACCTCAACCTGTTAGGCAAAGTTATTAATGGATCAGTNTCAAATTTAATATAGTTGTAATGATTTACAAAGCATTCTTTCTTCCAATGTTTTCATTACAAAATACAAACATGTTAATCTAATTGCTCTTGACACTTTTAATTCCTAGGTTTGGTCATTCTATTGTCAGGATAGGTGAAAATCAGACTTCTAATAGAAAGAATCATCATTATAGTGGAATTTAATTGAATTTTTGACCTCAACCTGTTAGGCAAAGTTATTAATGGATCAGTTTTTATGTAAATTTATATCTCTTTGCTAACTTCTTCTTTCCATTTATTTAAAGAGAATTCCTTGTACATTGAATGTGTGGAAAAATGAGTTATACTTAAATAATAGCAAGGAATATTTTAGTCATTTACAGCTTACCATTCTGAATTGTAGACTGTTTAATATTATTGCCAGTATGCTTTCTCTATTATAATATTCTCAATGCACCAGCATGTTCATTAAAGCATATATCATTGTTTAGTAATCTCTGAAGACAGATGCCATTTATTGGCATAAATCAGAGTTGTTATATGCTAAAGAAAAGAGGCAAAACTGAGTTCAGGGTTAATTTGGAAAGATTAAAATGGCAGGCATTATAATCTAATTGTATATAGTATCTAGTTGTATATATAAAGTACTGTATCAAAAGGATAATATTTATTAGCCTTTAACTTTGGTTGTCAATTGTGTTATTAAAATGCTTTCATTTCATATCTTTGTGAAGATCAACTAATGTCAATTTATTTAAATTAACATAAGCAACATCAGGAGAAGGAAATGGCAACCCAGTCCAGTGTTCTTGCCTGGTGAATCCCAGGGACAGGGGAACCTGGTGGGCTGCTATCTATGGGGTCGCACAGAGTCGGACACGACTGAAGCGACTTAGCAGCAGCAGCANTATTTAAATTAACATAAGCAACATCAGGAGAAGGAAATGGCAACCCAGTCCAGTGTTCTTGCCTGGTGAATCCCAGGGACAGGGGAACCTGGTGGGCTGCTATCTATGGGGTCGCACAGAGTCGGACACGACTGAAGCGACTTAGCAGCAGCAGCAGCAGCAAACAACATCAACAATATTTAACTTTAAGAAGAGATATAAAAACACCTTCATTTAAAAATTGCCAGTCTTTACAAACACTCTTCAAAGCAAAAACTTAGCCAGCTCTTATAATGGTTTGGGTTATCTAGAGGTTAGATCCAGAAACTAAAAGACCAAAATAGTACAGAAACAGATGATGTATAACCAGCTATTTGATGAAGACTCAATTACTCTCACTTGGTTTCCCTGTTGTTATTGTTTAGTCCCTAAATTGTGTCTGGCTCTTTGTGACCCCACTGACTATAGCCTGCCAGTCTCCTCTGTCTATGGAATTTCCCAGGCAAGAATCCTGGAGTAGGCTGCCATTTCTTAAACGTCCTGAAAAATTTTACTTTGTTTATAGCATTTCCATTTCTAAACGTGAAGAGAGTGTTCAGAGGTAAGAGATAGCTTGGTTTTCAACATCACCTGTCTCAACTTTTGCAGCCCTTCTCTTCCTTTTTTCTGATATCAGCATGCCATTTGTCACTGTAGTCCTTGTTTTTCAATCCATAACTGGTGTCACAAACATGGCCTGATGTGATCTAGCTGCCCTAACAGGAATAAAGTTGGATTTGTCAAGATCTGCTTTGGGCTCATCATGAAGTGAGTAACAAGATAGGGTAATAGGTCAATGACAGTTGGAATTGTGCACTGGCAAAGCCACCAAAAGCTTTATATGAGAACTAATTCACTTCCAAGCTCCATAACAATTCGCTGACCCTGAATCCACTGCTTGAATTTAGACCCTGGATATTGGTCAAAGGGCAATGAGAAAGTTAAAGCAACAACGGCCTTACTGTTGAACACCACGAGAATTAAATTTGCCTTCTATGTCTCTATACTGTATAGAATAACAGGTTACAGGAGAAGTTTTGGAATCAGACATATTTGAATCTCACTCTCACTTTCAACAGTTAGTAACAATGTGAACTTGGGCAAAAAAAACACAACAACATAAAACAATTAAACTTCTGTTTTCTCATCCTTAAAATGTAAGTGTGACAGTTCTTTTAGGAGAAGATAGTAGAATAGATTACATGAAATAATGTCTATGTAAGTTATAATATTATCATTATTGTAGTCAATGATACTGTGCCATGACAGTGCTCATCAGGCAGTCCTCCCTGTTTCCAGGTACTGTTGTAATTTATTGGGAGCATGTGACTACTACTGGTAAATGAAATGTAATGGACAATCACGTGAGTCATTCCAAACTGATGCAATTGAGAAGTGGGTGACTCTTTATATCTCTCCCATTCCCTACCATTGTAACCTTGGATACCACACATTCCAGATGATACAGTTACAAGGTGGAGGGGGTCCAACAATCTAGATTGAATTTCACATGAGTGGGAAATAAACCACACACACGAGAGTGCTGTTTTATTTTAATTTTTACCATAACACAGCCTAGCCTAAACTTACTAACACAGATCATTAGAGATAGGAATGGGAAGTTCAATTGCTCTCATTTTATAATAAAATATATCAGGGCTCAAGGATTGAAAACAATTTCCTTAAAGTTCCAGGGACAATTAGGGATATTACCATGGAAGTTTTACCATGGAAGATGAGGGGCTAGAGAACTTGGATCATGATCAGTGTAGACAGACAACATTTATATGAAGATCTGAATCTATACAATGTATTCCATCAGCTGGCATTGCATTAACAATCTCTAGATTCATTCCTCATCAAAATTAGTGTTCATAGAATAAGAATAGCACTGTATATTAAGNTATTTGTGCAATATATTCCTAACTAATCCTCTGTATCAAATCTCTTATTCATTACCCCTCAAACAGTTCTCTCCTCCACAGCCACTCATCTTTCAATAGTTTTATTAAGACATAATTCACATGCTATAAAATGTCCCCATTGTAATTATATAATTCAGAGACTGTTAGCAAGTTTATAGAGTAATTTAATAATCATCACCATTTAGAACATTTTCATAAACTCCAAAATCTCTCTTGGACCTGTATACACTTAAGTTTGACTCACACTACCAATCCCACTGATTAGCTTATTATTTCTGTTTGTCTTTATATCATTTGCATTTTCTGAGCATTTTATAAAAATTCAATTAAATAATAAGTAGTCTTTTGTGTAGGGCTTCTTTCACTTTTCATAATGGTATAAGTCTCTACCATATTATAGTACATATCAGCAGTTATTCAGTTTTCTTGATCAATAGTATTGCTTAGTATGGATATTACCACCTCTTTTCTATTTATTTAACAGCCGGTGGGAATTGGAATGTCTCCAAATCCTGGCTATTATGAATAATGCTGCTGTGAACATTTGTATTCATTTCATTTGGGGGCACATAGATTTTATTTTCTCTTGGGTAGATCATTAGGATTGAACAGCTTGGTCTTATGGAAGCATTAACTTTTTAAGAAATTGCCAAATGGTTTTCCAAAGTAGTTGTATTATTTTACATTTCAGGCAACAATGTACAAAGAATTCAGCTTTCAACATTTTGCCCAAATACTGGTATTGTATCTCTTTTTGATTATAGCCATTCATGTCGGTGTGTACTGACAACTCATTGTGGTTTTGATTTCCATTTATCTAATAGCTAATACTGTGGAAAAAATTTCTTGTGCTTTTTAGCTTTTGATAGTGAAATCTTCAGTGAATTTGAATATATTCAGAGAATTTGCCCACTTCAATTGGGTTGTTGATCCACTTATAATAAGTTGAAAGTTCATTATGATTATGGATTCAATTCTTTTTCAGATGTGAAACCTATTTTCTTTTAGAATGTAGATTTTTTAAATGGTGTTTTTGAATCACACAACTTTCTAATTTTGGTGAAGTCCCACTTATTCATTTTGTTTACCTCATTGTCACTTAGAATATGTTGCCCCAATTGAGGTCACAAATATTTTGTCCTACATTTAGTTTAGAACTTTTATAGTTTAGCTCTTACATTTAGATATCTGATTAATTTTCAGTTCATTTTTCTTATGGTGTGAGCTAAAGTTTTAAGTTCCTCTTTTCCCTTTCCGTTTCCTCCTCCACCTCTTCCTTCTTCTTTTTGGAAGAAGAAGGATTTACAAGTGTCTCAGCATCATTCAGACCCATAGTTTTGTTCTATTAATCCATATACCTATCTTTGTGACAATACACTAGCTTGATTACTATGGCTTTATACTTTGCCTTGAAATCAAATACTGTGCATCCTCCAACTTTATTCTGTTTCAAATGTATGATAGATTTCTTGTTTTTATGTATTTCTGTATGAAATTTAGAATCTACTCAATATTTTTTTCAAAAGACTACTGGGGTTTTAAAAGAGATTGCATGACGTTTATAGATCAATCAGGGGTGAATCATCTTTTAACAATATTGAGTTTTTCAATCCATGAAGTCATCAACCAATAATTGATGTTACACTCATCCACCTCAAGTCCATGAGACTTTTATTCTCTACATATTATATATATCTGCATGTATAAGAAAGTGCCTTTAAATTCAGATTATTTTTATGTATACTCCAAATTTTACTTTCTGTTGAGCCCTTTCTAGTTTTCTGTCTGCGTGAGCATCCTCAGCTTTGGTCAAGAGTGTATGACTGCCTTAAGTCCTCTGTTTTTGCTTCAGTCAAGCCTCAAATATATTTTTGTATAAAACAACTATCACATTAAGCTAACAGAGCCATTAAATGTTCTTGCCACTGAGAGTGGCCATCACCATCACTACAACATAGAAGATCCCCCTTTGCTGGCAGTAGAAACTGCTTCTCCCTGTGGCTTGCCGTAGACTTCCCAGGTAGCACAGTGGTAAAGAACGCTCCCTCCAATGCAAGAGACACAAGAGATTCGGGTTCAACCCTTGGGTCTGGAAGATCCCCTGGAGTAGGAAATGGCAACCCACTCCACTGTTCTCCCCCTGGAAAATTCCATGCACAGAAGAGCCTGGTGGGCTACAGTCCATGGGTTCACAAAGGATCGGACACGACTGAGCGTGCACACACACACACATGCACACACACACACATACAGGAAGAGTTTCTAGCAGAACTTTCATGTCCACTCACTTTCGGCAATGTGAGTGAGCAAACAAACAGCTTTGAGCCTGAGTGTCAGAGATTTCTACTCTTCTTATGTTCACTCTTTTAAGTTAAGCATGTTTGTTTATTTTTAAGCAAAAGTACTTCTCATTTTATGTCTTTGGTTTCATCAACATCCAAATCACTAAAAAGGTATTTTGGGCTTTATGTGATTTTACATGTGTGTGGGTTTGCATTTTTTTGCACATTTCCCCCAAGATTTATGAGGAGAGGATTTTCCTACCTTCTCACTTGAGCATAATCTGAAATCACTTATTTTTGTGATATATAACTGGTCATTTTTCTCTGCTTTAAACGTATTAGTAGCCTCTATTTCTTTCTTTGAATATGAGCTTTCACAGTACTAATACTAATACCTCATCTAATGCATCCCTGCAGCAATATAATGCCCCTTGCCCCAACTGGGTCTAACACACTGAACTTATTTGAATCGCTGTTTCCTCCTACCACAAGGCCTTCACAATTGCTTCTCACCTGAATGCCTTCTGTCTCTTACCTCCACTGCACAGTTAACTCTTCTTTTCCTTCATATGGTCATTCAATCACCACTGATCTTTCTGACTAGATTGTTTATCCTATGAAATATTCCAGAGTAACAGATAATTCCCACCTTTTTCCCCACTGTCATTCATTGCAGGGTAAGAAAGAACCTGTTTTGCTTTTCATCATATTCTCAATGCCCGACCAGTTGCCTGGCACTTATGAAACAAACAACTAAGAGATCATTTTCATAGATATTTGTTAAATATGGTGATTGATTATCATTAGCTGGTAAGTAAACTTTGTCATATAATTTTTTGTTTGTTTGTTTGTTTTTAAATCTGCTATGAACCAGACACCTTGGCAGGCCTGGAGGATACAAAGATAAATTAGATGCATTCAAGCCATTTTTATACATTTTAATGCAAATAGGCATTTTCTGCATTAACATTATTACATCACTGTCCCTGAACTGGGCCAGATAATATTTCTTCCACAATTTAGCTTGACATAGGTGAGGTAGTTTATGTAAAAATCTATCACCGGGCTTAATAAATTAATGTTTTGAAGTTAAGTTTTAATGTTTTTCAGTCTTATATCTAATGTAGAAATATGTTTCTCTTTCTTGTTTGAAAAAGAGATATAAGCACAAGAAAATTATATACTATGGACATTGAAACTACAACATTAAGCTAAAAGTAATTCAATGGCAGAAGTTCACAGGTATAATTTTCCTGGAAAATTGTACCTTACATTACTCATATTTGAGCAATATTGAATCAGAGTGTTTTTACAATAGTTCTTCTGTGAGAAGAAAAAGGATAGAAAAGGAGGAAAGAGGAAGGGGTGACAGGGAAAATGGGAGATGAAAGGGAGCCCAAAGAAATAAGCGTTAGATAAAAAGATGCTATGGATACGTTTCCAGTCATGTGCTCCCTTTGTCTACTAGAACATTATTCCTTCCTCTTAGTGGCTGTATGATTTTGAGTGCCTTCCTTGAGAGCAGTGTATTTCTTAGCCTCAGTGGCAGCCCTGGCTGGGTGACTCACTTTGGCTGATGGACTGTAATTGAAAATGTTTATCAATGTTTATGCCAGTTCTCTTACTTTTCTCTCTTGCCACCAGAATAGTAGGTCCCAGCTAGTGGCACTTCCTTTAGCCTGAATTCTGAAGTGAAAAAGCATGAGTTGCAGAGTCCCATACAACCCACAGCCACTACTGGGAGTGAGAAGTAAGGCATTGTTATTGAAAGTCACACAGTTTTGGGGGTGATGGCTGCCTTACCTAGGAGTGTGTTGGTCACTCAGTCGTGTCTGACTCTTTTGTGACCCCATAGACTGTAGCCTGCCAGGTTCCTCTGTCCATGGAACAAGAATAGTGGAGTGGGTTGCCATTCTCTTCTCCAGGAGATCTTCCTGACTAGGGATTGAAGCCAGGTCTGCTGCACTGCAGGCAGATTCTTTACCATTTAAGCCATAAGGGAAGCCCTTTACCTAGGAACTGAGGATTAAAATAAGCATTATACATTGTCAAGAGTTTTCTTGAGAAAAAACTCAGACAGTACACTGTCCCGGCTTTGAAATGCAATTTCATTCCATTTTATTCTAGTGAAAATAAGCATGTTCACCTGGTGCACATTTCCATCTTTTTGTGCTCCCTGGATGTGTATATGTCACACACAACTCTAAAATGAACAAGTTAAAACAACAGCTACCCCGAAGAATCAATTAGCTTCTTTCCTCAGGAGCCACTGAAGGAAGTTGGTTTTCCAAAGTCGCTTTGATAGAAGAGAAGTACTCCACAGGCACCACCCCAGGCTTGTAGCTGAGCTTCCTGTGCTGCGTCTTCCAAAATGTGAAGCGCAACAGTGATTGAACTTCAAAAGATGGAAGGTAGAGACACTGATTATAGGCACTCAAAGCACACTAGATACTTTAACACTATCAAATTTGGGTTTTAGGATTCCTTTTTTCAAACTACTTACTGCATATTTAAGAACAGGATGCATTCTTAGTTAACCTCACAACTTAGCTGAGAGTTTTACTCACTAGCTTCACACGTCTCAATTTTATTTTAACTGGAGGCACTTTCTCAGTATAGTGAAAGGACATGATTTGAGATGTTGGCATGTTCCATGAAATCTATTTCCTTTCATCTTATTTCCCAGTGAGGGATATCAAAGGAGAAGATACACAGACCTTGAGGTATTTCAATGCATGGAAGACATTTATCAGGGAAATAGTGATAGAATGAGCAGAGAAAAGAAAAGCCTTGAAAGCAGGAGTGAGTTTTGTTCCTGATCTCTGCAAAAGCAGATCACGAAAGATTTTTAAAGAGGCGAAACACTTAAGGCAAATATATGTTCCCTTTTCATATATGGGTATATGCAAGTCTTTACTTGACTGGAAATTGTGTGCAAGCTAAGCATTTTCATTGTGCACAATTTCTATCAAAAATCACATCTCTAAACTCCTTCCAGGCTTGCCTGGTAGCTCAGCAGTAAAGAATCCATCAGCAATACAGGAGCCACAGGAGATGTGGGTTTGATCCTTGGGTTGGGAAGATCCCCTGGAGGAGGGCATGGCAATCCACTCCAGTATTCTTGCTTGGAGAATCCCTCCAAAGGAGTCTGGAGGGTTACATTCCAAGGGGGTCATAAAGAGTCCGACACAACCGAAGCTCCTTAGCACGCTTGCACACAGACCTCCTTTCAGAGACCACTACTACTATCCTTCTTCCTACCTTATGTGAACATCAAATACAGGCAGAAGTTGCCTTTTCCATTTAGTCGTTTATTCAACACTGTGTTTTGGGTTTTGGGTTCATTTATCCTGATTTTCTGTTAATTCTGTTCTGAAATTTAAATGAAAAGAAAGCTCACCATGTAATGAACGGATGATCAGTAAACATAAAATAACAATAAAATGTGAAAGTGCTGTGATAGGAGCCCAGGGAAACAGAAAATGTGTGCTTGCTTCAGTCTGTGCAGAGGGTAAGTGGTTAATGTGAGCTAATCTTGTAAGATGAGTGAAATATTAGGTGAAGAAGAAGGGGAAAAAGTTCCTTGCAACCTGTATAAAGATATGAGAGGGCAAAGAACTAGACTAGAAACTGCGACTCACTCCATTGAACCAGAAACTAGCACTTTGATTGTGCTCTTTTTTATTTTTACTTTTTTTTGCTGTGTATGATTCAAATATTTCACTCATCAAACTATCTAGAAATTTCTCTTGAGGTGCCTTTCTTTATTCTCTCATTTTTCTTACTCATTTAATATACATATTTTAAAAAAAAGACAGATTCCTTAGGCTGAGTGAATGGCGGTTTAAATATACACATAGGTGCACAATTTTTCTTTTTTATTGTCTTTGGATGTTTATTTGGTTATTAAGTAGTCCCAAGAGAAGCTAAGTTTTAGTGTATCAATATATGCTTTTTGAAGATATACTACACTGATAGTTCTTAGCTTTTCCTTCATATGAATCCTTTTCTTGCATAAATCATCATCAACCGCTACAGCAACACTTTTGCTTAGCTTCCTGCCTTGTAACTTATTTTCAATTATCTCCTGGCTTACTTTTCTAGCTCCAGTCTCTCCATTAACTTATTCAAAGCCAACTTTGTTGAGTCAATTCCTTGCTCAAAGGTTCTCGCTTGACTGACTCTTTCTGGTTGGCTGCCTCTCCTCTCTTTCTAGTCCTTCTTAATTTAACTTTTACTTATTTAATTTCTTTGTTCTCTGTTTAAGAAAAAAGGGTCATTTCTGCCAGTCTCTGTCCTCTTGGCTTCCTTCATATACCTCAACCTGACTTTTCCATTTGCATCTCTTCCCAGACAATTTTTACTCATTTCTCAAGACTTTAATTCATTCATCTTCTTAAAATCTTCCTTGTCAAGACAGAGACGAGGAAGTCCTACTGAGGGGCCATTCTCTGAATTCTTATTGTGTTTATAATCAATCCCCTGAAACTCACTCTTGAAAAAAAATTTCTGTTTTGTATAGATCAATTATGTCTTGTAAATGTTGGTATTGTCTTGTCCACTAGATTACACTATCTTTAGGGACAGAAACTGTGGCCCATATTGTTCTGAATTCCATACCATGCCTTGTGTTCTACAGACAGCATAGTTAGAACTCAACAAAGATTGGTTGTAATGAATGAACTGTATTCCTAACCCAGTTAATGACTTCAAATTTCTGTTTTATGTAATTTGTGAAATTAGTTATCTTTTAAAGTTGTGTTTGTTTTATAATGCATGAAAAATATAAACATATTTANAGACAGCATAGTTAGAACTCAACAAAGATTGGTTGTAATGAATGAACTGTATTCCTAACCCAGTTAATGACTTCAAATTTCTGTTTTATGTAATTTGTGAAATTAGTTATCTTTTAAAGTTGTGTTTGTTTTATAATGCATGAAAAATATAAACATATTTAAGATTTACATAGTGTCTTGATTTTTGACCATCTGAGTGATTTATTTTGTTCTTTTTAATATCCATGCATATTCTCATGTTTTAGTTGTTTTTCTTTATTATGTTTTAATGGCATCAATAGTAGTCGTTATACAAAATTTAGAATATGTCCTCTAATATGTGACTGTCTGTGTGTTTACCTATGTTTCTTGTATTGTCTGAACAGTAAGTATTGATACATCTGACTTCATCAGCGTTACCCAGAACTAGCTGGTGAGAATATACTGAAATTGGAACTCTCCATGTTTTAAACCTTAAACTCATTTGAACCATCATTATAAATAATTTCCACTCAATAAATCTACCACTGCAATTGGTCGTTTCTGATTTTTCAGATTATTGCTGTTTTTTCTTTATTTGTTTTTCTTTTGTTTAACAAAACACTTGGAATTGACTAAATGGATATCAAATTATCCCATATCTTGATGGATGGCCTATTTTTTTTTCTAGTGCAGCAAACAAATCCAGCCCCACATACCACTCATCTGACTGTCCCTTTACATGCTTTATGATGGGGAAATCCCATAAATTGCCACAAAATGCAAAACTCTTTTTAGTGGGGGCTATGAAATGTTCAGTATGGGATACAAAATGCATAGTAGAAGTGTTTNAGGTGGGGGGGGGCGGTTCAAGATTGGGAACTCATGTACACCTGAGATGGAAAAAAATAAAAAATTAAAAATTAAAAAATAAAAATATATAGTCATTTAAATTTAGTCAGTGAAGATGGAGTGTCAGGTCCCATTGATCACTGTCTGTGAAGCTGGAAAATTATCACAAAATAATGTAAGTATATACGAAGAGAAAAGGGAACTTGCTAAGTAAAGACAACAGCTGAATACTGTCATACAATAACATCGACTCTTTTTTTTGGAACTATAGATTAAGATGTCCCCAGAACAGGCTGTTTTAAAGTGCCTCCTCATTCTGAGAAAAGGTCACAGTTGCGATGGATATGGTTGTTCCTTTCTTTTGTCACAGTAAATGAATAGACTTCATTAGGTAAAGTGTGATAAATAATGAAACAATAGAAAACAGTTGATCTAGATCTAGAGAAGCAAGGAGAAGTTTCAATCTAGCACTAAAATCATGTTTATTAACCACAGGATCTTGGACAAATTTCTCAGTTTCTTTAAGTCTCAGATTCAGCACTATAAAATATTAACCCTCAGTCTCAAGGGTTGTGGTGAAACAAGAAGATATAAATCCCACATATGCTCTAAAGAAACAGTTACAAAGTCCGCCATGATTTGCTGATTAAAGTAGGAATATTTTAATTTATTTGTATTTTGTGCTTTGGAGACAATTTATCCAATTCTCTCAACACCACAGTGAACGAAGCCAATGAACATTACATGACTTGCTTGAGGTCAGAAAACAAACACCAGGCTGAGCCTGAACGCCTCTTGTCTGCCTGATTCTCAAGTGCAACTTTTGCAGTCTCTTCAATATATCATGTCTGTAGTTGTCTAACTTTTAAAATGCCTCCGTTGATTTTGCTTTCTCAAATCGTTCACATTATAATGTAGCTTGTAAGGGCCACCAACTGAAGTGCAGGATGAGGAGGGAAGGCAGAATCTTGGAACCAGAAAGCTCTGTCAAGTCATCTAGGTGAACTCTTTGCCTTATGTAAAGCTCACCAAACTATTCCAGACACATTGTCAGGGATGGAATTAACAGCTCTGCTAACTTCTCTGCTGCCTAGCCATGCTTGCTACCCCCAGAGTTCCTCCTTACATCATTTGAATTCTCTCCAACTGCAATTTATGCCCCTCTCCTCTTATTCCAGCCTCATCAGAGAGGGAGCACAGATGGTCACCATCCTCCACATAATCATACTGGGGATAATGGAGGTGGTTATTGAGTACCCTTCCCCAACTCCAATCCAGGTCTTGCTACATGGACCTGTTTACTGGGGAACTGACAAAGATGGCAAGTGGTAGAAAATACATTTAAAACATATTCACACCTAGTAAAATGCTGATTATAAAAACTGTTTGAGGAGTGAATAACAGTATTCCTCATTATTTTACGACAGCTCATGTTCTGCAATTGTTTTCAATCTGAAGCCCATTCCATAATGGCTAATGATATGACTTTTCATATAATTTGGATCTGGCTTTATCTGAGTTTGAGATAACTGAGTTAGGAAATCCAAAGTGGAAAAAAAAAAAAAAGAAGGTTTGGACAGCAGCCAGCAGAATATTTGATCCAAGGCACATGTGTCTGAAATTAAATTTGAGAGTTAGTCTGTGCTGTCTAAGTCATGACAGCAAATGAAGGGGAACCTTCTGTATGCTAAGAAAAGGAGAATGTGTAGGCTGCTGCCTTACAGGAATTCCAGGGAATAGGGATAATTCCTAGAAACTACCCACATTGACTGAATGGCTTTTTGGCACAGTAGAGTGAAGGGACTAGAGTGGAAGCCTCCCTGTAATTACCCTGTCGGGTTCCTGAGAGGGCATCTGTGTGGATTTGGGCAGGGTCAGCTAAAGAGTACAGAAAATAAGGCATTGCTTAAATGGAATGGCTTTTAAGGTGAGCAAGCCCTCTGGTTAGTAGTCAACCCTAGGTATGCTGCTTTGTTCATTACAGTTTTATTTTTTGAGACTTTTAAAAAGTTGTCTACATCTCAGACTTCCTTATTGGAGAGGTGATATTCTGCATTAGCAAGTCAGCTAATGCCGTCTTGAAAGCATGATATTTAAAGAAGTGGGAGGATAATCAGACTCTACTTGGCTCCTGACAAGGTGAGAGAATGATCAGAATTCTTTCATTTATTCTTTCACTCAATTATCCATCAATACAATGGAAATAAAAACAGCATTTATCTCGCAGGGATACACATTAAATGACTTGGCAAATGAAGAGTTTGTAATAGTACATAGTACAAAATAACAGCTCCATAGATTCTATGTTATTACTAAAGAAAGAAAGCACCACTGTTCTTCAGGAGGTTTTCCATGAACATGAAAAACTAGCATTTAATGTGAAAAGTTCTTTAAGATAAGGTTCTGGAGAAGGAAATATCTTAGTGATTATGTTTTTAGAAAGAACAGGAGGTTTCAGAAGATGATAATAATAGAAGGTGATAATAACTGTTTAGTGCTGAGTTAGAGTCCATCAGAAATATTTCATTTTTCTAGACATAAAACTTTAAAAAGAATATTGATTTATTTGATTTTATCCCTGGGAAGCAACCAAATATAAAAAGGGTTTCAAACTGATTTAAATGAGAACAATTTAATATAATTTTATGTGTTCCATTTAGAGAGGAGTTAGGCTGAGATATGATGGTGTTCTCGCATGACTGTCTATATAATATGAAATCTTTCTGGAGAATAAAACCAGGACCACACAGTGGAAGTTTCTAGAAAAATGTCATTCATTAGATATTTTTTTCTGGCAATAAAATATGATCAAAATATGATTAAGCTTCTCAAGTAGTATGTGGATTACTAAAGGATATAGGACAGACTTGAAGAGAATATTTCGAGATTGGCCTATAACCTCCCCAGATCCTTTTTGCATTCAAAATTTTATAATTTATTAAGAGCAGTGCTTCCCTGGTGGCTCAAGCAGTAAAGCGTCTGTTTACAATGTGAGAGACCTGGGTTCGATCCCTGGGTCAGGAAGATCCCCTGAAGAAGGAAATGGCAATCCACTACAGTACTATTGCCTGGAAAATCCCACGGACAGAGGAGCCTGGTAGGCTACAGTCCATGAGGTCGCAAAGAGTCAGACACGACTGAGCGACTTCACTTTCACTTTTCACTTTCAAGAGGATTCTTAATCTTGATAATTAAAAGGTTACAAATTGTTACAAATTAACACTATCTCAAAGACCAAGTGGAACAGAGGACACACTCACCAAAACAGATTCTATGCATATTTATCTGAGGGCAAGCAGTTGTCTGTTTTAAGTATTAGGAAAACAAGTTTTCTTTAATTCTCCAATGGAGCTTCCAGACATTACACTCTATGAACCCTCCCTAACATTGTAACCAGATATTAAAAGCATCTGTGAAGGCCAGGAAAGGTCCACCTTCTGTAGAGGTATATCCATGACTGCCGGGCTTCTGGTTCAAGTCAAGAGTAGCCAGGTCAACCTTTTGTAAAACAGTTACTTGCAAAGAAATTGAACATACTAATCAGCTGGTTGTCTGTACCCAAAATTCTTGTGAAGAATTTAATTCATGACTGTACAATGTCATTGGATAAAATAAAATTTGCTGATCATTATCTCTAAAATTTTGACCTTGTCTATTTACACAGTCTCATCTACAACTATGTTCCCTTTCAATGTGTTACAAACACAACAGCTTTCTGCTATCTCTCGATCAAGCCAAGTTCACTACTTGCCAAGTTTGGATTGTTTCCTTTGTCTCCTCTACTTTCAGATCTTTGCATGGTTGTTCCTTCATGATCATTCAGATTCCAACTGGATAGTCTTCTCTGGCCAAGGATCTAAAGATATTATATTGATCTCTTCCATAATTACTCTCCATGCTATTACTCAATTTGTTAATTATCTTTTTTTAACTTCTGCAATACAAGTGTCTAGAATATTATCATATATATATATATACTTACCACATATTGATTTAGCTCATCTATGTTATGCTATGCTAAGTCACTTCAGTCGTGTCCGACTCTGTGCGACCCCATAGACAGCAGCCCACCAGGCTCCCCCGTCCCTGGGACTCTCCAGGCAAGAACACTGGAGTGGGTTGCCATTTCCTTCTCCAATGCATGAAAGTGAAAGTGAAAGTCAAGTTGCTCAGTCGTGTCCAACTCTTAGCAACCCCATGGACTGCAGCCTACCAGGCTCCTCCACCCATGGGATTTTCCAGGCAAGAGTACTGGAGTGGGGTGCCATTTCCTTCTCCGATATTTATGTGTTTATTATCTTCTCTCTCCCACTAAAATATACATTTCATTGGGTCAGAGGCCCCTTTTACATGTTCACTGTGGATTTTCTAGTACTTGGAAGAAAGTGACATCTCCATAGTTATTTATTTATTTATTTTTTTAAGGAATGACTCTTGTTTGTGGTGGACAATCACACATGAAGAACTTAAAGTTATTTTAAGATGGTGGAAGATATGATTTTGTTTTTGCTTAAGCAGTACTTATTCTTATTATCTAAGATGCAAAGCCCTGACCTTACAGAAATGAAAGTAGATTCATCATGCTATGCTGATGATGAAGAGAAAGGAACTATGCAAGTCATCCTTAACTTCTCTGGTTCCACTGCTTTCTTCTCTGAACTATTTCAGTGCCACTATTCTAAATAACACTTGGTCTTCTGAAGGTAAGACTAGAAACTAACTTAGAGGTCAGATCTAGTGGAGCAGTACAAAAAATATAAAAAGTGTCCTAAAACTCTAGAGAAGAGTCTCAAGAAGATGTAGATAAAGAGAATAAGGTTAGAGACAAGTAAATGCTACTAGCAATGACTTTGGTGAGGTATAATAAAAACCTGCCAAGACCTGAAGCTACAGGAAGCAAGCATAACTCAAAGAAATGAAAGGAAAGAACAAATTGATTTTGACAGATGAAGGCTTCTGCAATATAATCCCTCTTGACGATCCAAAAGCTGTTCACCAGTCCCTTTTTGTCCATCTAAGAGGATTCAGATGTTTCTGACGTATAGACTCTATTATCTAATCAGTGTGATCATTTATTTCATAAAGATTACTCTTCTGAATGTAAATAAGTACAAAATCAGAGTCAAAAATAGTTAATGAAAATAAAAATTATACATAGTATATGTACATATAGTTCTATATCACATTTTATATTATTATCACAATTTATTATTGTTTGGAAAAATATTTCTTTAATTCTAATTGCCACTATTATACAGAAATAATATCAGGAACATATTTTAATCACCATTTACTGCTTGATTAATTATTTAGAATTAATTTAGCAAATACTTATTGAGTGTCTTCTGTGATAGGATGCATGATAGGTCCTGGACAAACATGGTCTCTGTCTCGGGAAGTTTACGTTCTTGTAGAAGTGAAAGACGCTAAAATATCTAGGATGATATTGGATTTTGATAAGTGCTTCATGGAAAATAAAACACCTCGAGGTAGTGATAATTGTGCATGAGAGGATGATGTCACTCAGTAAAGGATTAATGTTTGTCATGAACAGAATTTAAGCTGAGATCTGAAAGCTGAAAACACATAGACAAAAAAAACAGATCTCTATGGTCTGTTTTGAAAGAAAAGAGACTAAAAGGTACAACACAGTTTCAAGTAACTGTAAGGAAACCCCTGGACTGCAGACCAGAGAGCAAAGAAGAGAGCAATGGCAGAGGTGAACAAAGGGAAAATCACACTAACTTTGTGGGTTATCTTTGGGAAGTTCAGGTTTTATTCTATGTCTGTTGCAAGCTTTTGAGCAGGGGAAAAATCTAATTTGATTTACCTTTAAAAAAAATTGCTCTAGTTAAAATAAGGTACATTGTAGAAAGGTAAGCTGCAAAGGCAAGTCTTGGGGATCATACTGTAGGTGACCAGTTGAGAGATGAATGGTTTTAACTGTGGATATGCAGTGAAGATGAAGATAATAATTGTAGAATATGTGAAAAGTTTAGATGTATGGACAACAGAGAAAGAGCTGAGCTAACTAGTAGATTTTGGCTTGAACATCTGGTTTGATGTTGATATCATTTATTTATAGGGAACAGACTGAGTTGAGTGAGAAAGATGTTCAAATGGTGAGTATCATTAATAACATTCTTAATTAGTTTCAGAGACCATTCTGTATAGCAGATCTCTCATATGTTTTTGAAGTTCAAAGGAAGTTTGGGCTAGGAATATATATATATAGTTGAAATATAAAGTGATTGACATGGAAGTGATCATCCAGAGAGAAGGTGTAGAGAGAAGAGAGTAAAACCTAGAACCAATCTTGGGAATATCACATAGAGGTCAGATAGTAACATGTAATATACAAATTAAAAAAAAAAAAAAGTCCAAATGGAATTACCAGTTGAATAAAGGAAAACTTATGAGAATGTGAAATTATATAAACTGAAGGACTGTTGCAAATACATGGGATCATTTGTTTCTTGTGAACAGTGCTAAAATGTGTAGAAAGACTGAATGAAGATAGACATTAATGCAATTTAGGATTTCGTTTGGAGGTCATTGTTGGCTTCATAAAATGCATTTACATAGATAACTGACTGAACACCTAGATACANGGAAAACTTATGAGAATGTGAAATTATATAAACTGAAGGACTGTTGCAAATACATGGGATCATTTGTTTCTTGTGAACAGTGCTAAAATGTGTAGAAAGACTGAATGAAGATAGACATTAATGCAATTTAGGATTTCGTTTGGAGGTCATTGTTGGCTTCATAAAATGCATTTACATAGATAACTGACTGAACACCTAGATACACATGAATCAAAGTATTGAACACTAAAGATAGTCTTTAAAAGATCAGAAAAAATGGATAGGCTTACTTGTAAATGAAAGATGATTATTTACATTCATAGCTTAATTCTCAGAAACATCAAAGAATAATATCTACAAAGTTAGGAGAAAACTCAATTCTACTGAAACTATCACTTAAGCTGCTGCTGCTGCTGCTGCTAAGTCGCTTCAGTCGTGTCTGACTCTGTGTGACCCCACAAACGACAGCCCTCCAGGCTCCCCCGTCCCTGGGATGCTCCAGGCCAGAACACTGGAGTGGGTTGCCATTTCCTTAAGAATCAGGTCTAATTACTTCACACCAATTAAGATTGCTACTCCAAAAAAAAAGTTTGGGCCAGAATGTAGAAATACTGGAACATTTATGCACTGCTGGGAATGTAAAAGGACATAGTTATTAAAGAAAAATGGTGGTTCTCAAAAATTCGAAAATAGAATTAGTATAATATCCAACAGTCTAACGTCTGGGTCTTACTCAAAAGAATTGAAAGCAGGAGCTAGAATAGGTATTTGTGCATCTATGCTCAAAATTCATAGACCTGACATTTCAGGTTCCTATGCAATATTGCTCTTTACAGCATAGGACCATGCTTCTATAACCAATCACATTCACAGCTGGGTATTGTTTTTGCTTTGGCTCCATCCCTTCATTCTTTCTGAAGTTATTTCTCCACTGATCTCCAGTAGCATATTGGGCATCTACTGACCTGGGGAGTTCCTCTTTTGGTATCCTATCATTTTACCTTTTCANTTATCCATTCTGCCATCTTTTTCTTTTTCTTTTTTAAACCACAATTGAAATTTAAAAAAATAATAATTTTGAACTTTTTGAACATGTAAAGTTTCTTGGCAATACCTAGGAGTCTAGAGGCCATACTTTGAGAACTTCTAATATGTAGTAATCTTATTAATACATATCGATTGCACATTATAATTAAATAGTATACAATTCATGTGCTAAGGACTTTTCTCTGTGTTTTCAAACTACTATGCCTTTAAACCACCACAACAAACTGATAACTTAAGTACCATTGTTCCCTTTACAGTCATAAACTCATCATCTTCAAGGAGTATAATAATTCATATTGGGTGATATAAAGTAACTTGACTGCCTCTAAGTGAAACTGAGATAACTTTGCCTAGGCCTCTTGAACTAATTGGTCTCACAATCTTTCCTAATGGTAAACATATTCTTTTTAGCAATCTTTAAGCATTTAAATTGTTCCTTTCTCTTAATTCTTCTGTGGTGCTGGTTTAGATTGATTTTGGCACATTAGGGTCTTTGTTACTTGTTGGCATTACTCCTTTCTCTGCTCTAAGAACTCATCACATTTTTGTCAAAACATTGAGTTTTCACTCTTTCCCTGCTCAAGCATTTCCTGTGGTGTCACTTCGCCAACAATCCCATAGTGCAAAGCAGCATACCACATTAATATTAGGATTCTCAAAAAAATAACCTGATCTTCACTGTCTTTTCCCCCTTAATTGCTAATGTTTACAAAAGCTTATTCATTTCCCTCTTTTATTTTTTAATGGCATCCCAAGGAACCTGAGGGCTTGGTAGCATGACAATTTGGGGGAGTATTCATATTTAATATGCTCCCGGGTGGCACAATTGATAAAGAATCATCCTACCAGTGCAGGAGACACAAGAGACCCGGGTTTGATATCTGGTTCAGGAAGATCCCCTGAAGTAGGAAATGGCAACCTACTCCAGTACTCTTACCTGGAAAATCCCATGGATAGGGGAGCCTGATGGGCCATAGTCCATGGGGTCACAAAGAGTTGGACATAACTGAGCATGCACTGCCATATCTTCCACTCCATTATGAGATGAATATGAACGCTGCCACGTCTGTTCTAGCTGGAAAATATGCAAAATATATAGCTAGACTTTTTATAACTCAAGGATGGATTCTTTGCAGTTTTACAAATGTGAAATTTTCATAACATTAAAGAAATAGTGTTTATAGATGTCAAAAATTCATCAATTNGCATGCACTGCCATATCTTCCACTCCATTTTGAGATGAATATGAACACTGCCACGTCTGTTCTAGCTGGAAAATATGCAAAATATATAGCTAGACTTTTTATAACTCAAGGATGGATTCTTTGCAGTTTTACAAATGTGAAATTTTCATAACATTAAAGAAATAGTGTTTATAGATGTCAAAAATTCATCAATTGTGCTCCAGGAATTATGTTGAATATCAGATTTCTTTGCATAAATATCACTCTTTTCAGATAGAAATTCCTATATTTTGCCAGAAATGCAGATTAAATAGTTCTGAGGTGGGGTTCTTAAACTTATATTTTTAAAAGTCCCTTCATGTCACTCTTAGGTACAATATACTTTGAGTATAACTGATCTGGAGTATGGGCTTCCCTGGTAGCTCAGTGGGTAAAGAATCTACCAGCAGTGCAGGAGACTGGGTTAGATCTTTGAAACTGGAAGATCCTTTGGAGAAGGAAATGGCAATCCACTCCAGTATTCTTGCCTGGAAAATCCCATGGACAGAGAAGCCAGGTGGACTACATTCCATGGGGTCACAAGAGTCAGACACAACTTTGTAAGTTATAATGATACTTGGAATTCTTGTGTGGCATGAGTGCCTTAACAGGCACTAGTCTAAGTGTTTGAAAATGCCTTCTTGCCATATGGCAGTCAATCCAGGTGGGCTACCCCCAGAGTCTGCTTTTAACCACTGCACCATGCTTTTTTTCCTAACCTCATATAAAATGCCCAAATTATCAGATATTTGCAAAGGAATAAGCCAGAGAGTTGAAATTTGTCCCCCTACTTTATCTCTTTTAGTATTTAGAATCAAACTATCTGCAAGATTCCCTAAACTGAATCTCAAGTACTTAAATATCTATTGATTAACCAAGCACTTGAAATTGTTCAAGATCCTTCTAGACAATTTCTAAAATATTGGTTATGGGAAAGTTTCATAGTAAAGGATGAAAAAAAAATCTCAAGAGCCAGGGCCCGTCATGCTGGAAAGCTAATCTTGCAAATATCAGCAGGAAGAGTTGTGACCTTTCTGGTCCAGGAGGGAGATGGTAATTGTGGGCATGGTGAAACTTCCCAAAATTCTAGGGCTCCAGTGGAGAGATACATGGACCACTTCACTCCCAGCTGAGATCAAGATAATGGAGACACAGTGGTTTTACCAGGAAAGAACACTTTTACTAAAGAGAAAACATGTTGAAATGCTCTCGGGGATGTGAACTAAAGGTACTAAATAGAAAAGTAAAACAACTTTCTCAAGCAAAATAACAACACCTGTTTCCATTCAAGTACTGATTTATAAAATATGGGATAACTATAAATATGGTCAGTCTCTACCCTTCTCATCTCAGAGGCACACCATCATTCTAACAGATAAATTGCAAAATTAAAGTTGGCTAAAGAAACCTGATGATCTTAGAAGCCATTATTCCCATTTTCTAATCTATATTATGTTTCAGTATAATGTCAAGTAATTGAGTTATTGGGCTTGGGGCAGGCACAGACCACTGCTAACCCTCCTCATGAACATTCAGAGGTTGATAGTTTTCAGAAAGAATTCCACACTTATTCTATTTAATAACTGAAATCATACTTGCAGTCATAATTAAACATAAAGCACTTTGTGACAGTAAATAGTAAACTCAGTACCATTTATACCAAAACTGAAGTTTAAGGCTAGTCTATTAGAATGCAAATTCTGGGATCAGGAGATCTCAGCTTATATCCACTCTCTATCACCTATTTGGAAGAAGGCAATGGCAACCCTCTCCAGTACTCTTGCCTGGAAAATCCCATGGGTGGAGGAGCCTGGTAGGCTGCAGTCCATGGGGTGCTAAGAGTAGGACATGACTAAGCAGCTTCACTTTCACTTTTCACTTTCTACTTTCATGCTTTGGAGAAGGAAATGGCAACCCACTCCAGTGTTCTTGCCTGGAGAATCCCAGGGATGGGGGAGCCTGGTGGGCTGCCGTCTATGGGTCACATAGAGTCAGACACAGCTGAAGCGACTTAGCAGCAGCATTACCTATTTGGGCTTCCCAGGTGGCACTAGTGATAAAGAACCCACCGGCCAATGCAAGTAGATGTAAGAGATGTAGGTTTGATCCCTGGGTTGGGAAGATCCCCTGGAGGAGGGCATGATGATCCACTCCATTATTCTTGTCTGGAGAATCCCATTGGTCCATAGTGTTGCACAGAGTTGGACACAACTGAAGCAACTTAACACACATCATCTATTAAGGGCTTTTCAGGTGGCTTAGTTATAAAGAATTCTCTTGTCAATAAAGGAGACACAAAAGACACGAGTTCAATTCTTAGGTCAGGACAATCCCCTGGAGAAGCAAAAGGCAACCCACTCTAGTATTCTTGCCTATAAAATCCCACAGACAGAGAAGTCTGGTGGGCTACAGTTCATAGGATCACAGAGTTGAACATGACTGTGCATACACACCACCACCTATTAAATGTATGACTTTACAAAAGTCACTTAACCTTTCTGTGTTTTAATTTCCTCATCTGTAAAATGTGAATAACACATAGCCTAACTCACAGGGTTATGATGAAGATTAAATGATTTGATACATGTGAAATTCTTAAACAGTGCTTGATATATAGCAAGAATGATATGTGGTCATTAGCATTATATTATTAGTCATCAGAAATATTTTAACACCCCAATCAAAGACCTAGGTTAAAAAATGGTACAGGCTGTATGTTCTGTAGGACTTTCAAGAAGGTGAAATCACTGTGAGCCTCAGTAATAACAGTCTCCAATTTAAACAGTTTCTCTACTTAAAAAATGGAAATAGAAGAACCCGCCTTTCCAGTATCTTAGAACTGTGGTGATAATTATACTTAGAAGGAGTTTTATGAATTTCTGAAGAGCAATAGTTTTGCAATTTAGCAGTGCTGTTATTACTATTTTGCAGGAAGTCTAAAGGAGATGACAGACTCTGATGGAGGAACTAGAAGAATTTCCTACTGCAGGTGGAGGCAAGGTGTCCAAATATATCCCAGTCATCTTTGCACAGTATCAGTTAAGGGAACAAAATTCACCTTAAAAAAAAAACTGAAGTATAGTTGACTTACAATGTCTTGTTAGTTTGAAGTTTGAAGGCCTAAATTCTTTGGTGTTCTGCTTTCTTTACAGTCCAGCTCTCACAACCATATGTGACCACTCAGAAGATCATAGCCCTAACTGTATGGACTTTTGTTGGCAGAGTAATGTTATCTGCTTTTCAACACACTGTCTAGATTTATCATAGCTTTCCTGCCAGTTTTATATGTGTTGCTGCTAAGTTGCTCCAGTCATGTCTGACTCTGTGCGACCCATGGACAGCAGCCCACTAGGCTCCTCTTCCCCCGGGATTCTCCAGGCAAGAATACTGGAGTGGGTTGCCATTTCCTTCTCCAATGCATGCATAAATACCAAGTCACTTCAGTTGTGTCCTACTCTGTATGACCCTATGGACAGCAGCCTACCAGGCTCCTCTGTCCACAGGATTCTCTAGGCAAGAATACTGGAGTGGGTTGCCATTTTCTTCCCCCAGTTTTACATATATATAAATATAAATGTATATATACTTTTTCAGATTCTTTTCACTTACTGAAATTATTCAGTCACTCAGTTGTGTCTGACTCTTTGTGACCCCATGGCCTGCATTACACTAGGTTTCCCTGTCCTTCACCATCTCCTAGAGTTTGCTCAAACTCATATCCATTGAGTTGGTGATAAAATTCAATCATCTTATCCTCTGTTNTTCTTCCCCCAGTTTTACATATATATAAATATAAATGTATATATACTTTTTCAGATTCTTTTCACTTACTGATATTATTCAGTCACTCAGTTGTGTCTGACTCTTTGTGACCCCATGGCCTGCATTACACTAGGTTTCCCTGTCCTTCACCATCTCCTAGAGTTTGCTCAAACTCATATCCATTGAGTTGGTGATAAAATTCAATCATCTTATCCTCTGTTGTCCCCTTCTCTTCCTGCCTTTAATCCTTTCCAGCATCAGGATCTTTTCAAATGAGTCAGTTCTTCACATCAGGTGGCCAAAATATTGGACTTTCAGCTTCAGCATCAGTCCTTCCAATGAGTATTCTGGACTGATTTCCTTTAGGATGGACTGATTGGATTGCCTTGCAGTCCAAGGGACTCTCAAGAATCTTCTCCAACACTAGAGTTCAAAAGCATCAATAGTTCAGAGTTCAGTTTTCTTTATAGTCCAACTCTCACATCTATACATGACTACTGAGAAAATCGACTAGATGGACATTTGCCAGCAAAGTAATGTCTCTGCTTTTTAGTATGCAGTCTAGGTTTGTCATAGCTTTTCTTCCAAGGAGCAAGCATCTTTTAACTTCATAGCTGGAATCACCACCCACAGTGATTTAGAAGTCTAAGAAAATTAAGACTGTCACTATTTCCATTGTTTTCCCCTCTATATGTCATGAAGTGATGGGATCAGATATTATGATCTTAGTTTTTTGAATTTTGTGTTTTAAGACAGATTTTTCACTCTCCGCTTTCATTCTCAAGAGGCTGTTTAGTTCCTCTTCACTTTATGCAATAAGGGCAGTGTCATTTGCATGCTAAGGTTATTGATATTTCTCTTGGCAGTCTTGATTCCAGCTTGTGCTTTATCCAGCCTGGCATTTCACATAATATACTCTGCAGATAAGTTAAATAACCGAGGGTGACAATATACAGCCTTGACATACTCCTTTCTCAATTTTGAACCAGTCTGTTGTTCCATACCTGGTTCTTACTGTTGCTTCTTGAGCTGCATACAGATTTCTCAGGAGGCAGGTAAGGTGGTCTGGNCTTTGGAAAAAAAGATCAGTACTAAAACTTACAATAAATATCAAAGAAGCCATTAGTTTTTACAGCACTGTCTGCTTAAAGGTTAAGTCTACCAGTTGTACAATTTCCCATCAGTCTGTCCTTTCAGTTAGCATAGCAATTTCTATTTTCATGATCAGAACACTCAAATGTGTCCAAACATCTTTTTTAACATCTTTATATTCATATTTTTAAGATTTCTAACTGCAAAAAATAAACTCCTTTACAAATTGTATAAGATTCTTCAAGTTCTAGATCACATAACTATGTGTCTTTCTTTCCTTCTTTCTTTTCTCATTTCCCATCTGTACCTGCTGCTAAGCTGCTAAGTCACTTCAGTTGTGTCCGCTCTGTGTGACCCCGTAGATGGCAGCCCACCAGGCTCCTCCATCCCTGGGATTTTCCAGGCAAGAAGACTGGAGTGAGTTGCCATTTCCTTCTCCAATGCATGAAAGTGCAAAGTGAAAGTGAAGTCGCTCAGTCGTGTCCGACTCTTCACGACCACATGGACCGTAGCCTACCAGACTCCTCCGTCCATGGGATTTTCCAGGCAAGAGTACTGGAGTGGGGTGCCATTTCCTAATGGCTCTTCAGTTCTCTGTTCCTTCAGCAGGTTGTTTCCCATATTTGGAATGCTCGCCATCTCCAATTTATCTACTTTGCAAAACACATCGTCCTTTTACTCCACTATTATGTTCAAATTTTACCTCCCTTTTGAAGTTTTTACTACTTCTTCAATTATTCCTTTATAATTTTGCACTTGTTTCCATAATATTTGATGTATTTCTTTTATCAAATCATACTATCAATTCTTGACTACATAGTTAGTTTTCTCTTGATTAAGTATCATGTAAATGTATATACTAAATCTTGCTTGTATGTGTCTGTCTCAACATTATTCTACCTGACAAATAGGGAATCCTATGGAAATACCAGTCTATCAATGTTGAATGGCTATATACAAAGCATTATTTTAAAAATTCCAAGGAATAAATATAGCACTGAGCAAAACAAGAATTCAATTAGCTACAAACTCAATATAAATCTAAATGACAAATACTTTTGTGTTTGTTTCAAAAAAGAGTTAGAGGATGGAATTCAGATTGGCTCAAACAGTTGAAAAGTAAGGGATAAAACCTTGGACTACTCAGAGAATGAACCCTAAATCTGTGTGTAAACTCTGTACAATCCCTTAGCTAATATCCAACTACCCACAAGTGGAAGAAATGCCAAGAATTTCGGCATATGGTAGGAACTAGAAAGCTGAGGTAACTGATCTTTGCTGTGAACCACTGCAGGAAAGAAAGGATTTCAGTAAAGCCAGGTTTACAGCTTGCTATATACTAAAACAAATCAAACAAAAAAAACTGCATTCTTTAGAAGTTAACAAGAGAACAAATCATTATAATATATCATCGTTAATTTCCATAATACAATCTCAAATTACTAGACTTAGAAAGGAAAAAAAAACAAAAACAAGAAAACATGAATCATAGACAACAGAGAAAAGGAGTCACTACAAATGATCTTAAGATGAAGGCAATCATAATATAATGATTATTATTTTTCATATTATTTTTCTAATTTCAGATGTTTACTTTCTAGTTTGAAGATTTGCATATGATTATTTATATTTTCTATTTGCTGAAAGTAAAACAAAATCATAATTAACAAGTGAGGACTTTCAGCAAATAGAAAATATAAATAATCATATGCAAATCTTCAAACTAGAAAGTAAGCATCTGAAATTAGAAAAATAATAATCATTAGGTGGGCTTCAAGAGCACATTGGTAAATGCAAGAAATCTTCAGTTAACTTAAAGATTTATGAATACACATGACCCATCTTCAGAACAGAAATACAAAAACTACTAGAAAAATAAATAGAACTGATCAAGAAGACAATGTCAAGCTATCAAGTATATGTATTGCATAATTAGAGTCCCAGAAGAAGAAAAGAGAAAAATGGAGAAGAGAGAAGAAAAAGGATGAAGAAGAAAATTTATAGTTATATAAGGAAATTTTCTTATTCTTTAGAAAATGCTCTCAAATATTTAAGGATTGTATTAGTCTGGGATAAGGCTGCCATAATGAAGTACCACACACTTGGTGGCTTCAACAACAGAAATATATTCTTTGCAACTCTGGAGACTAAAAATCCAAAATTAACATACCAGTGGAGACAGGGTCCCTCTGAAGACTCTAGGAAAGGATCTGATCCAGGCTTCTCTTTTGACTTCTGGTAGTTATTTGACTTGTGGCAGCACAATTCCAATCTTTATGTAATGTGTTCCCTACGTGTGTACCTGTGTCCAATATTTTTTATAAAATTAACATTTGTATTGGATTAAGGCCCACTTGGATGACTAGATTTTAATTTTGTTACCTCCACAAAGACAATTTCCAAATATGGTCCAATTTTGAGATACTGAGATTAGGATTCCAGCATGGCATTTTGGGGGTGTCACAGTGTAATTCATAATAGTGGTAAAGAGTTATAGTGAAGTGTCTACTTTAATCTCAAAAAAATAAGAAAGAAGTATGCATCTATTCATACATGTGAAAGAAGAAAAAAATAGGGAAAATGTAAAAAAAGTAGTGAATCAAAATTCAAGGTATATGGGGGTTTTCTATATCAATTTAACATGAATCAAAAATGATGTGATGAAATATTCAACAGTGTATATCCCGTTGGAAGTCCCAGGGAGCTCCCCTAAGAAGACAAGATGGGGATTAGGAAGTATTAGGCTCTCATGCTTCCTGTTCAGCATCACTGTCCTTCCTGTGGTGGGAACCAGCATTCTCTCCTCAGCAGCGTCGGCCCTTGTGACCTCAGTAACAAACAATTGTCCTAAAAAAACAATGGAAACTTTACAACTTAACACTCTCTACTGTCTTGTGAGGCTGAGTCCAGTTATATGAATAAAACCTGATCAGAGTTTTTCCTCCCATACCAGAATCTGTTTAAGGTCTTTTCATCATCTTTATTTTACCCCTTGAACTGAATTTCTTGCATCATTATATTTTATTGATGTCTCTTTCATCTCAGCCTCTGAACGTGGCCTCAGTACTTAGAAATTCTCTCAGTATTTGGACCCAGATAAAAATTTCTCTTACACCATATCTTTCTCATATCCCCACCTCTCCTTTCATAAACCCACCCAAGATAAAGTAGGACATAACAAATATAACATGGTTACCAGGTTACTTTTTTTGAAGCAAAGACATGCATATGTAAAGCTTAGAGGGAAATTAATAAAAGTGAAGAGTAAAGCACGTGCTCAGTCATGTCTAACTCTTTGCAGTCCCATGACCTGTAGCCCATCAGGCTCTTATAGCCATGGAATTTTCTAGACAAGAATACTGAGTGGATTGCCATTTTCTACTCCAGGGGTCCCCCCTGACTCAGGGATTGGACTCAGAGATCAAACCCATATCTCTTGAGTCTCCTGCATTGGGAGGCAGATTCTTTACCACTGAACCACCTGGGAAGCCCACAAAGAGTAAGGTAGCATATGTAAAACAGACATAAGGCATAACACATATTAGAAGGTTTGGTGTTTAATGATTATGGAATTACTGGACCATGATCAGGAAACCATTGTTTCATCTTAAATATCAACTCCTATTTGTTAATAGTGGCTGCTGGCAATATTGTGTTGGGAGGGATTCCTTGCCTCTTAAGGTCTCAACTAAATGAATCATTTATCCAGGATGTGAAATGTGCATTATTACCTTTCTTATTCTGGCTTCTATTCAATGCACAAAAAAGAATAGTCGGATGTTTCCGATATAAATGTGAACTAGATGACCCCTAGGTATGAATCCTCTTCTTTTACGTTTCTCTGTTTATCTGTAGCATATATTAAAGTAAAGAGTACAGGGAATACCATTCATTGATGCTTACTTATGCCAGATATATTTGTGTTGGAAATATTAGCAATTTTTATTTGTATTATTATAACATCTATATAAATATAATTTATTAAAATTTTATTTATTAAATCAGTGTCATGCATGTTTGCATGCTAAGTCGCTTCAGTCATGTCCCATGTCATACAGGATAATAATGAGGCAGAGAAATGTTAAAATTTTTCTCTTCAGCGCTCAAGCAATTAATGAAGAAATGTGACACTATGTCAAAAAAGACCACCTTGCTTTTTACCACATGGTGTTATGGTTAATTCTGTATGTCAACTTGGCTGGGCAATGGTGCTCAGATATTCCGTGAAACATTGTTCTGGATGTAGAGATGATTCTTGGAAGAGATTTATGTTTAAATAAGTACATTTTGAGTAAAGCAGAATGACCTCCACACTGTGGGTGAGCCTTAACCAATAAGTTAAAGGTCTGAGTAGAAAAAAAAGGCTGACCTTCCCTGAGCAAGGCATTCTGCCAACAGACCACCATTGTACTTTTTCTGCTTTATCAGCTGTTCCTGGTCCACCAGCAGACTACCTCTAAATACAAACTGCAGCTCTTCCCTGGATCTCTAGCTTGCATCTCCAGTCAAACTTTGAACTTTCCTAGCTGACACAATTTCAGTTCAGTTCCGTTCAGTCACTCAGTCATGTCTGACCCTTTGCGACCTCATGAATCGCAGCACGCCAGGCCTCCCTGTCCATCACCAACTCCTGGAGTTTCACTCAAACTCACGTCCATCGAGTCGGTGATGCCATCCAACCATCTCATCCTCTGTCGTCCCCTTCTCCTCCTGCCCTCAATCCCTCCCAGCATCAGAGTCTTTTCCAATGTGTCAGCTCTTTGCATGAGGTGGCCAAAGTACTGGAGCTTTGGCTTCAGCATCATTCCTTCCAAAGAAATCCCAGGGTTGATCTCTTTCAGAATGGACTGGTTGGATCTCCTTGCAGTCCAAGGGACTCTCCAGAGTCTTCTCCAACACCACAGTTCAAAAGCATCAATTCTTCAGCACTCAGCTTTCTTCACAGTCCAACTCTCACATCCATACATGACCACTGGAAAAACCATAGCCTTGACTAGATAGACTTTTGTTGGCAAAGTAATGCTTCTGCTTTTGAATATGCTGTCTAGGTTGGTCATAACTCTCCTTCCAAGGGGTAAACATCTTTTAATTTCATGGCTGCAACACAATTTATGTGAGCCAATTATTTAAAATAAGTCTCTATGTGAGTATTGGTTCTTATTTTATGTGCAGAACCCTGCATTAGTGAACACAGGTGGGTATTTTCTGGTTATTGTACATTTAATGACTCAAATTTTACACTCATTTCAAACACTATATCTAACCACACATCATTAAATTTGAGATTCTATGAGAAAAAAGAAGAAAAACAAGCAAGAAGCACACTTGTTCTGGCCACCTATTGCTGTGTAACAACTCATTAATGGTTTAAAACAATAGCCATCACCATTATCTTTCAGGTTGTCTTTCTGTGGAATAGAAAATTGAGAGACTCAGATGGGGAGTTCTGGTTTGGGTTCTCTCATGCAGTTACAGTCAGACTATGGCTGGAGATGGAACATCAAGAGACTGGAATAACTGGGGCTTTCTGGTCATGTGCATGATTGTGTCTGGGGGGGCACATATGTGCACACACACACACACACACGTACACACATGTGTACGTGTGTGTATGTGTGTGTAGTTTCAAAGCCGCTGCATAAAGTCTCTCTATTTGAGCTACTTTCTGTTTCTTCACAGCTTGACAGACCAAAGCTATTGTGGTGTTTACATGGCATCTAAACATTTCAAGTGTGAGTATTCCATTGATCAATGCTGAAGCTATATCATATTTATGATATACATGATATATATATTTTATGATATAGCTTCACAAGTCATTAATGTTCTGTCCTGTTAAACTCTGTTGGTTGAAATAATCACAAATGTACACTCATTTTTAAGCAGGAGGCGCATAGATTCTTATCTCAGTGAAAAGAATGTCAAAAGAGTTTGCAGACATGTTTTAAAATGCCCATGCTATTTCTTTCACCACTTCCTTTGCCTCTCTTAAGAAATGCAGCCAAGTTCTGTCTCTAAAGCTAGTAAGGAAACCATTCCTTACTCAATCAGTACTGGTTACTGGATTAGTACAACTGTAACTAGCATTGTACTAATCAAGAAGTTATTGTGCTCTCAGCACCTTGTAGGTAATGCCAATGTGGAGAATAGGAAACAGCATAAAACTGATTCCCTGACCTCAAAAGCTTAGCAGTTTATCGTAGAGTGTATGGTCTCTCTTTTCCTTCTGAATCCTCACCAATGTTTTGAGATTTTTAAAAGCTGTATGTGGCCTAGTGGCAATTTGGTTACCATGATTCTACACTAAGTCCATTCTCTCTAATCAGAATTCCCAAAATTTTCAAGTCTACAGTTTTATTAACTAACCTTCACTGTAAAAGAATGAGGTAGTATTAACTTCAAAATATCAAGCAATTACTTGTTTTCCCACTTAGTGTTACATTCTAGAAGGTGACTTCAGCAGCCATAAACTTTCATCCCAAAGCTGAATGACAAAACAGCTTCTGAGGACTGTTACAATAATTTCAGCCTGAATAAACTACATTTGTGATGATAAGAAAAAGGTTAGTCATGTAAAGGCTACAAATTTATTAGTGGCTTTGTTCTCTGAGAATAACGGAATCAATCTGCCGGTCAGCCCTTGGAAATCAATATATCAGTGCATTTCTTTCTTCTTTTTACCTAACCCAGAGGTCAACAAATGCTCAAAGTGTCAACATCACCCCTGTGTTAGAGATTCACTGTAAGGCTTTCAGGAATATGTTGAAGGGAGAAACATACTAAACAACTAAATGTACTAAACATTGCTATTATTTTGTCCATTTTTGGAGTAATTAAAAAGTGATACATTCTTTATTTGTGAATCACATCACATGATATTGATTTTTCCCAGTATAGTAGATAACTGTTTTGAACTGTGGTGTTGGAGAAGACTCTTGAGAGTCCCTTGGACTGCAAAGAGATACAACCTGTCAGTCTTAAAGGAAATCAGTCTTGAATATTCACCGGAAGGACTGATGCTGAAGCTGAAACTCCAATACTTTGGCCACCTAATGCGAAGAACCGACTCATTGGAAAAGACCCTGATGCTGGGAAAGATTGAAGGCAGGAGGAGAAGGGGACGACAGAGGATGAGATGGTTGGATGATATCACTGACACGATGCACATGAGTTTGAGTAGGCTACAGGAGTTGGTGATGGACCGGGAGGCCTGTCATGCTGAAGTCCACAGGTCACAAAGAGTCAGACATGACTGAGCGACTGAACTATCTATAACTGTTTTCCACTATGAAGTTTCCTTCGATTCAAACAGGTAATTTGTGGGGAGATATCATAATATCACATGAAATGATCTAACAAAAATTTACCCAGTAACTTCAGCAACCAGTAATGACTCTCTTACTCTGTCATTCCTTTTACGTTTTCTTTTAACTTGATATTCTGCTGTAAAAAAAAAAAGCTTTGCTCTTTCTGTCCTGAACAATTAATTGATCTGTATAACTAACTATCATGGTTCAATCCCTGAGTCAGGAAGATCAACTGGAGGTCCAGCACTGTAATGTATATTTAGTCATGCACTTTTATTGTGGACAAAATGTCCCATGGACAGAGGTGCCTAGAGTGTTACAGTCCATGGCGTCACAAAAAATTGAACACAGCTGAGCAGGCATACACATAAGCTAAAAATACATAAAAAGTAGTTACTGGAAATCTAACCCATATAATACTTTAAAAGACAGTTCACTAACTAGAGTCCTCAATTTGTTTATTGTTTGTTTGTTTTTTTAATGGAGAATGTGACGTTTCCTTATAATGGTATGCACAGATCTTAAGTATACAATTAGATTTTATCAGATGTATACTCTAGGGTAACCTATATCACTGTCAAGATATAGAACTTCTTTATCCCCTAAGAATTCTCCATTGTGCTTCTTGGCAGTCAACAAATCTTCTGAAGTAAGCACAGTTCTGATCTGTTTTCATCACTGATTATTTTTGCCTTAGAACGTCATATAAATGGCTCTATACAGTATATATTCTAGTTTCACTTGTTGATCATAATGTTCAATATTCATCCTTATAGTAGCATGTGTCAATATATTGCCTCTCTTTATTACTCAGTATTATTCCATCACATGTGTATTCTACAAGTTATTTATTCTCTTAGAATGACAACTATTTGTATGGCTTTCACCAGAAGTCCTCCCTCTGTGCAAACTCAAAGAGAAACTCTCTCAGTTCAGTTACTGTCATGACTGGTCTTGGTTTTCTTGTAGTATCCATGAGTGTATGAGGAAAGGGACAGGGAAAGCCTACTCTATATTTCATTCTTATTTGGAAACCCCTGTTATTTGGCTTGCTATCTATTCTAGTCCAAAACCCAATATCACTTCAGAAAGAAACTTATTACCATACACACAAAAAAGGATGTTCCTAGAAAACATAGTTTACTGTTCAGCAAAATCACAGGAATTCAGCTGAGTATAGGCTTAAATCTTTGAACAGTCTCTTCTAGGCTTGTGCTGTCAGCGTTGCTCTTTCCCAACTTTTATCACACTTTCATGGGATAGAAAATGATGTCCCTTTTAAGAAGTTTTAACACTGTGTTGTATGTGTTAGTCATTCAGTTGTTCCAACTCTGTGCGACCCCATGGACTGTAGCCCACCAGACTCCTCTGTCCATGGGATTCTTCAGGCAAGAATACTGGAGTGGGTTGCCATTCCATTCTTCAAGGGCTCTTCCCAACCAGGGATTGAATCTGCATCTCCTGCACGGCAGGCGGATTCTTTACTGTTGTCTGAGCCACCAGGGAAGCCCTGACACTGTGTTCAAAATATTTATTTTTTCAATGCACATTTTTTACAGAATTTTAGTGTGCTAATATGAATCATGGGCTTCTCTGGTGATTCAAAATGTAAAGAATCTACCTGCAATGCAGGAGAACTGGATTTGACCCCTGAATTGGGAAGATCCCCTGGAGGAAGGCATGACCTTCACCCTCCACTTGGTCTTTTTAAAGGTCAATATTCTTGCCTGGAGAATCTCCATGGACAGAGGAGGCTGTTGGGCTACAGTCCATGGGGTTGCAAAGAGTCGGACAGAACTGAGTGGATTATGAATTTTCATGGAGGAGTCAGCACTTTCCAAGGTGATAAGAGTGCAGAACTATTTTTCTCCTAGTTGAAGAAAGGCAGATATTTTCATAGGCAAGTAAGCTTCTACAGAATCCCCTTATACAAAGCCTTCCTTAATGCAGGCATATGATGATATTTAACTAATCCCATACCTTCCAGAGTAAGAGTACTTCCTGACTGTGCCCTGATACATCCTCTCTTGCTCCTATATTTTTTATTTTTTACTTTTCAAAGAGTCTTACGCTTCATAAATTCAACCATTATTAACATTTTAAGCTCTGCTTACTGAAAATCATTTGCTCATCTATGCCATAGCCATAGATAAATTTCTTAATTTAGCTGCATCTTTCTGTACTGAACTTTTATTACTCTGTACTCTCCACCCAGGTTCTTATCCATATCATCACAACTTCTTTGTTCTTTTCTTTCTCTAACTTATTGACTGTTCAACTAACTATTGAAAGTGAAAGTGCTAGATGCTCAGTCATGTCCGACTCTTTGTGGCCCCATAGCCCTTCAGGCTCCTCTGTCCATGGCATTTTCCAGGCAAGAATACTGAAGTGAGTTGCCATTCTCTTCTCCAGGGGATCTTCTCAAGCCAAGAATCAAACCCAGGTCTCCCACATTGAAGGCAGATTCTTTACCATCTGACTCACCAGGGAAGGTTGGTGCAAAAGTAACTGTGGTTTCACATTGTTGAATGTTGCCATTTGATTTTGGAATACATTGTTAAATAAATGCGGTTATGTTACACATCAATTTAATTCATATTTCTCCCTTTGTGTTCTTTTTTTTGTGTTAGTGATTTATTAGTTGCTGTGTATTTTATATTTATTTTTGACTATAGAAATGATGTTAGAAGAAAAGCAAATTTGAGAGATTTTCTCATTCAAATTCAAAATGGGTCTTAAAACAGCAGAGACAAATCGCAGCATCAACAACGCATTTAGCCCAGGAACTAATGAACATACAGTGCAGCAGAGCTTCAAGAAGTTTTGCAAAGGAAAAGAGAGCCTCAAAGATGAGAAGCATAGTGGCCAGCCATCAGAAATTGACAACGACCAATTGCGAGCAGTCTTCTAAGCTAATCCTCTTACAATTATACACGAAGTTGCCAAAGAACTCAACATGGACTCTTCTATGGTCATTTGGCATTTAAAGCAAAATGGAAAGGTGAAAAAGGTCAGTAAGTGGGTGCCTCACGTGTAGACTGAAAATTTTTAAAAACTGTCATTTTGAAGTGCCATCATCTCTTCTAGGCAACAATGTTGAACCATTTCTAGATCTGACTGTGACATGTGATGAAAAGTGAATTTTATACAACAATCAGTGGAAACCAGACAAGTGGTTGGACAGAGAAGAAGCTCCAAAGCACTTCTCAAAGTCAAACTTGCACCAAAAATGTTCATGGTCACTGTCTCTTGGTCTGCTGACCACTACAATTTTTGAATCCTGGCAAAACCATTATATCTGAGAAGTATGCTCAGCAAATTGATGAGATGAACTGAAAACTGCAATGTCTACAGTCACCATTGGTCAAAAGAAAGGGCTTAATTCTTCTCCATGACAGTATGTGACCACAGTCGTCACACATCCAGAGCTTCAAAAGTTGAACGAATTGGGCTACAAAGTTTTGCCTCATGCATCATGTTCACCAGACCTCTTGCCAACTGACTACCACTTTTTCAAGCACTTCAATAACTTTTTGCAGGGAAAATGTTTCTACAACCAACAGGAAACAGAAAATGCTTTCCAAGAGTTCATCGAATCCTGAAGAATGGATTTTAACATTATAGTAATAAATTTATTTCTCATTGGCAAAAATGTGTCAATTGTAACAGTTCCTTTTTTAGTTGTTAAAGATGTGTTTGAGCCTAGACATGATTATGGTATGGTCTGAAACTGCAATCACATTTGCACTAACCTAATACTTAGTAATCCAGGTGTTCATTGAAATTATTTTACTTACAGAGATTAAAAAAAAAAAAATAGGATAGACTTTATCTCATGAGGTGGTGAAAATTTCATTGTCTTCCTGAATATTTCTTTGACTATCTAGTGATTCAACATCCCATCTCTGCTAGGCTCCAAATCTCATCTCTGCCCCATGGACTAAAATTCTTCTCTCTGTCCTAAAAGACACAAATACATGATTAAAAAGTTCTTATTAATTTTACCAATCCACTGTTCAAGTGGTCAGCTTTGAATTCCACCATTTTCCAATTTAACAANCTTTGACTATCTAGTGATTCAACATCCCATCTCTGCTAGGCTCCAAATCTCATCTCTGCCCCATGGACTAAAATTCTTCTCTCTGTCCTAAAAGACACAAATACATGATTAAAAAGTTCTTATTAATTTTACCAATCCACTGTTCAAGTGGTCAGCTTTGAATTCCACCATTTTCCAATTTAACAATTTTCCTCTATTATGTGTTTTTTAACTCACTCATGTTATATTCTATATTTTCTGAAAGATGATAATATTTTAGATATATATAAAATGCAATCGAATGAAATATAATATATATTAATACCAAGCTGTCTTCTAAACTTCAGGCACAACGGAGCTAGAGCTCATAGTTTTCCATAATAATATATGGAAAAATTATTATTATGGTGATAATTGCTTCTTTTAAAATCAAAACATCTAGCTTTTTTAAATTTTATTTATGAAATATACATATATTTAATTTGTTATCAATAATTGTTACATAACTTATTAATACATAATATCATGCATTATAAAATTTAAATGATCAAATCATTAAAGTGATTATTTCTTATCACTTAAATTAACAAGAAGAAAAGTAGTAGCCAGCTAGTAATTTTCTTTTTTTCTTTTTCAGAACCCATTTGCTTCCTGTATTTTCTTTGTGGTCTTAAATTGAAGCATAAAAAGTCATTTGATAGAATATCATGGTTAAATTATGATTCAGGAAAGCTCTTACACAGTGGATTTTTATGAGTATCTTAATTGTGGAGCTAATGCAAGCTATAGATTTATGCTGATTAACTCCAGATGGCTCTCTGTCATGATCCTTAAAAGTTTAAATTGTCAGTTACTGATTCTACTTTTCCTACTGTGTATTCTTAGGAGCAATATCTCTCTCCCTTATTTAGAAAAGATATTCCACTCCTTGTTTTACATTTGGATTAAAATTTCTGCTCGTTAATGTTTAAGTTAATGACAAAGCTTATAGAAAAACAACAAAAATGTATTTTAAATATTCAAAATCTCCCTGAATATGAAAAATTATTATATTTACAAACATAAGACTGTCTTTCTTTTGTGGTTCAAATTAATCCTTTAATTGGAAGAATAAAAAATCAACTTGCTAAATGATCCAGCTTTATCTGTTTTTGTGTTAACAATACTGAACAAATTGCTTGAAAATAGTCTCACTGATTTAGCCAAGTTTAATTTTGAAAGGTATATATGCTGAAATGGGCTCCTGATCCTTAGTCATGCAAAAGTACAAGTAAAAAGGAAAGAAAAAATCGCTAGTCTGAGATGGATTTTCTAACTCTAGCTAAGTGACTGTTGAGTAATCTGTGGTGACACCTTTAACTCTGAGAAAGACATAATGCTTAGAACAGATTCACCGTGACTGTTTCCTAAAGACTAGGCTGCTGCTAAGTCACTTCAATCATGGCCGACTCTGTGAGACCCCATAGACGGGAGCCCACCAGGCTCCCCTGTCCCTGGGATTCTCCAGGCAAGAACACTGGAATGTGCCGGGGTCCAGGAAATTTGAAGTGTGAACAGCGTCGGCGAAGAAAAAACTTCTATTTATTAATAGAAGATTAGATTAGGAAATAATAGTGCAGTGGGAAAATTAAGTGGAGAAAAGAGGCTGAATAACTTGGTTTATGTGGAAAGCCAATAAAACCTCGNCCAGGCTCCTCTGTCCATAGGATTTTCAAGGCAATAGTACTGGAGTGGATTGCCATTTCCTTCTCCAGAGGATCTTCCCGACCCAGGAATCGAACCCAGGTCTCCTGCATTGTAGACAGACGCTTTACCGTCTGAGCCATCAGTGAAGTTCATATATGAAATGGTAAACAGCAAAAAAAATATATGTATATAAGGAATTAGGTGAAAACAAAATGTTATCACCTTTCTTCTGCTCAGGCAAATGTGGAACTGTGTCTTTGATGATGTCCCATGTGAAGAGCTATATTCACACATGGTTTGCTTTTCTTTCATCTGGCCCTTCTTTAGTGAGGCAATCTCACTTCCCAAAATAGTTTTCTTGAATTAAACTAGCCTGATCACCTACTCCTTCTGACTTTTGCCTTGGAGGCATTGGGAGAATTTTGGTTCTTTTAAGAGGAGTGGATTTTAGTGAGAGAGACTTCAGCTGGTGAAAAGTAAAAAGTAGAAATCATTAGTCACTCAGTGGTGTCTGATTCTGTGACCCTATGAACTGTGGCCGGCCAAATTTCTCTGTCCATGGAATTTTCCAGGCAAGAATACTGGAGTGGGTTGCCATTTAATTCTCCAAGGGATCTTCCTTACCCAGGATCAAACTGGGGTCTCCCAGATTATAGGCAGACTCTTTATGGTCTGAGCCACCAGGGAAGTCCTGGCTGGTGGACAACACAAATATAGTGATTATTGGCTGTTCTATTTAGAAAATCATATATATGAATGATTTCTTAATAATTATATCGTCATGGCTATGAGTATAGGTTAGGAGTCAACTGTCTGGGTTCACACTTCAGATTAATGATATGTAAGTCATGTGACCTTAGGTAAGTTATTTATAAATGGGTATAATAATAATACCTAGTTCATAAGAGAACTGATGGTTTCAAATGAGATAATAAATATACAGAGTTTGGCACGCTGCTTCACAGTGTTGTTGAAATTATCATAATCATTATTATCATCATTTGTCTTTGGATATCATCATTTGTAATACAACTCTCTTGACAAGGCAAGTCCATAACGCGAAGGCTTTGAAAGAGCTGAAAATCAAATATTTCATTATCTATTCAACACATTTCACCAGAGCATCCTTTTAGATACAGCAACTCTTTTTAATTAGCATTTTGTAGAAAAAAAAGACAAAATGCTAATTTAAAATTTCATAATATTTTTTCCTGGACCTTTGCATCTTCCATCTAATCAGGTGCCAATATTAATATTCACCACTCCAATGGTAATGTTATAAAAATTTCACAACAGTAATCTTTTAACTAGAACAAACAAAAAATTTCTAACTACCAAAATCTACCTTAACAACTATTGACAGATTAATATTTTAAATTCCAGTTCTAATCACACAAAGGCCTCAGGTAGTCACCGTCAAAGAAGCTTTCACTCAGCACTTCTACTTCTTCACGTGTATCCAAGAATTTTCATGACCCAGAAAGTAATTCCACAACTTTATTGCCATTGTTGAAAATATTTTCTATGAATCTAGAAGCTTGGAATAAAGTTCTTATTATTTCTAACCTATTTTTATTGTCAAATTATTCCTTATAATCAAAATGTCCCTTATTTTCTCTTCACAGTTTACATGTTGTCTTTCTATTTAGAACTTGCTATGTTCTTTATTTTAACTATATATTTTCTCTAGGGGGCTAACCAGGCTTCAACAGTACGTGAACTATGAAANTTATTATTTCTAACCTATTTTTATTGTCAAATTATTCCTTATAATCAAAATGTCCCTTATTTTCTCTTCACAGTTTCCATGTTGTCTTTCTATTTAGAACTTGCTATGTTCTTTATTTTAACTATATATTTTCTCTAGGGGGCTAACCAGGCTTCAACAGTACGTGAACTATGAAATTCCAGATGTTCAAGCTGAATTTAGAAAAAGCAGAGGAACCAGAGATCAAATTGCCAACATCCATTGGATCATCGAAAAAGTTAGAGAGCTCCAGAAAAACATCTACTTCTGCTTTATTGACTATGCCAAAACCTTTGACTGTATGGATTACAAAAAACTGTGGGAAATTCTTCAAGAGATGGGAATACCAGACCACCTGACCAGCCTCCTGAGAACTCTGTATGCAGGTCAAGAAACAACAGTTTAGAACTGGACATGGAGCAACAAACTGTTTCCAAATCAGGAAAGGAGTACATGAAAGATATATATTGTCACCCCGCTTATTTAACTTCTATGCAGAGTACATCATGAGAAATGCTGGACTGGATGAAACACAAGCTGGAATCAAGATTGCCAGGAAAACTATCAATAACCTCAGATATGCAGATGACACCCCCCCTTATGGCAGAAAGGGAAGAGGAACTGAAGAGCCTCTTGATGAAAGTGAAAGTGGAGAGTGAAAAAGTTGGCTTAAAACTCAACATTCAGAGTTTTAAGATCATGGCATCCAGTCCCATCACTTCATGGTAAATAGATGGGGAACAATGGAAACAGAGACAGACTTTATCTTTTTACTCTCCCAAATCACTGCAGGTGGTGAATGCAGTAACTATATTAAAGACATTTGCTCCTTGGAAGAAAAGTTATGACCAACCTATATAGCATATTAAAAAGCATAGACATTACTTTGCCAACAAAGTTCCATCTAGTCAAAGCTATGGTTTTTCCAGTAATCATGTATGGATGTGAGAGTTCAACTATAAAGAAAGCTGAGCACCGAAGCATTGAAGCTTTTGAACTATGATGTTGGAGAAAACTCTTGAGAGTCCCTTGGATTGCAAGGAGATCCAACCAGTCAATCCTAAAGAAATCAATCCTGAATATTCTTTGGAAGGACTGATGTTGAAGCTGAAATGCCAAAACTTTGGCCACTTGATGTGAAGAAGTGACTCATTGGAAAAGACCCTGATGCTTGGAAAGATTGAGGGCAGGAGGAGAAGTGGATGATAGAGGATGAGATGGTTGAATGGTATCAATGACTCAATGGACATGAGCTTGAGTAAGCCTCAGGAGTTGGTGCTGGACAGGGAAGTCTGGCATGATGCAGTCCATGGTGTCACAAAGATTCAGACACGACTGAGTGACTGAAGTGACCTGAACAGGTGACGTAGTGGTAAAGAATCCTCCTGCCCAAGCAGGAGGCACAAGAGACACATGTTTGATCCTTGGGTCAAGAAGATCCTCAGAAATAGGAAATGGCAACCCACTCCAGTATTCTTCCCTGGAAAACTCCATGGCGAGAGGAGCTTGGTGGGCTACAGTATATGGGGTTGCAACGTGTGGGACACGACTGAACACACACACACACACACACACACACACACACACACACACATTTTCCTTAGTTGGAATAAATTTTCCTTATTTTGACATCTAGACTGCTATTCTCTGATTTAAATTCTCATGCTGAATTTTTGTTTAGGGTGGATTTACATTAGTTCTAACTATTATTACATTTATTTGTGTACACATTTCATCTCCATTACAAAACTATGAGCTTCCAAGCAACAATCTCTGATCCACATGATCTTTTTAGCTGTCATAGGATCAGAACAATGTTTCCTAGATGTTAATTACTCATGTATTTATTAAATATGTAATGTTCTAGCCCTTTACAAAGGTCACCATGACTTCTGCTGGCGATCCATGGGTCACTGTTATATTTCATGTATACAGTTAATGGAGGAGGCGAGGGGTCTTCATCTGGAATTCATTAACTGCCACTCCTAAAGAACAATACTCTATTAAGCTTAAGTGTCAAAGATCTTCTTAAATTAAAATTAAACTGATTGAGGAGCCAAAAAGATTTTTTAAGTACTATATTTTTCTCAAAGAACCTCTGTCTCAGCAAGAGTAGAGGTCAGAGTCTCCTTTATCTGCCAAAAAAATCAGAAATCTAGAAAAGCCTTGGATGCAATTATTGGACTTACAGAGCACCAGTGTTTCATTTCTAATGTGATTAAGAGAGTATACCAGGAAAACTGGATATCAAAATTGCCAATTAATGCAAGGTTCCAACTGCTATTTATTATCTCCATTTTAATAAATTGTATCCCGGAGGCTTGGATTTTCCATGAATTACTGAAGGTAAATCTGTTTTTGGAGATTTCTGATTTCCTGGGTTTACTGATGTGGTACCTTATCATTCTAATATATATGAATAAAGAAATAACTGGGGGGAATAATCATCTTCAGGCAGACAAGCCAAAGTTGGAGATCTTTTTATTTCACCCCTGAGTAAAGGCACCAGGTAAGAAATTCTGTCTCTCAAACCCTAATACCTCACTCTGAAGTTCTGTGAGCCCCATTGTGAACTACAGTCATCGACTCATTTTTTTTTAAACATTTTAAACTTCTGTTTCTATCACATTTGTATTGTTTTTTTAATTAATTTATTTTAATTGGAGGCTAATTACTTTAAAATATTGTAGTGGGTTTTGCCATACATTGACATGAATCAGCCATGGGTGTTTTGCTCAGAGGTCAGGAAAACCAAAAATCCCTCCTTCATTCCTGAAAAAGACAAAGCGAAGAGTGCCAGAATATATCAGGTAGATTTTGAAAAGAATGTTGCTGTATTTTTTGTTTTCAATAAACTTAAACCATAATTTCAGTTTCCTTTTTAAATAAAAGCTTTCTGTGAAAAATAAAAACTTCTTCGTTATTATCAGTAGTGAAAAAATAATAATAAATTATCTCAAATGATAAATGTATTTTCTTCTTTTTCTTTAAATTCTGAGTTTGAGCTTTGTTCTTGGGATTTCTTATTTTGTATGCCACTGCAAAATTCAAAGGTCTATATTCTTCAAAGTTTATATGAGAAGGTCAAATTACAGTATAAGGTATGGAAGAGAATAGATTTGGCTCTGGTTGTTTCTCTGGAGAGCACAATGTCTTAATGCATTTGCCAAATCCTCTATCAGAAGTCCCCTCCCCTCCTTCATTCTGCTGTTTCCCACTCTGTTTATTGCAACTGACTTTTTTTAAACTTAATTTTTAATTGAAATATAGCTGCTTTACAATGTTGTGCTAGTCTCAAAAGTAAAGTGATTCAGTTATACAACATGTGTATGTGTATATATAATCATATATATATGATTCCTTTTCCTTATAGGATATTACAAAATATTAAGTATAATTCTCTCTACTACACAGTAGGTCTTTTTTGGTTATCTATTTCATATATAGCAGTGTGCATATGTTCATCACAAACTCCTGATTTATTCCTCCTTTCTACTTTCCTTGCCCCTTTGATAACATGTTTGTCTTCTAGGTCTATGAATCTTTCTCTACTTTGTATATAAATTCATTTGCATCATTTTTTAGAATCTACATATAAGCAGTATCTTGCAGATAAAGAAGATGCAGTGTGTTTATATAATGGAATATTACTTAGCCATAAAAATAATGAAATAATACCAATTGTAGCAACATGGATGGACCTAGAGATTACTATATTAAGTCAAATAAGCTATATAAAAACAAATATCATATAAAATCACAATTGGCTTCTAATGATGACTGTGTAACATCCCTTTCCTCGTTACTCTAAAATGTGAGACAATGTTTTTCTATTTTTGTATGTTCAGATCAGTTCAATTCAGTCGCTCAGTCGTGTCCGACTCTTTGCAACCCCATGAATCACAGCACGACAGGCCTCCCTGTCTATCATCAACTCCCGGAGTTCACTCAGACTCACATCCATCGAGTCAGTGATGCCATTCAGCCATCTCATCCTCTGTCATCCCCTTCTCCTCCTGCCCCCAATCCCTCCCAGCATCAGAGTATTTTCCAATGAGTCAACTCTTCGCGTGAGGTGGCCAAAGCACTGTAGTTTCAGCTTTAGCATCATTCCTTCCAAAGAACAACGAGGACTGATCTCCTTTAGAACGGACTCGTTAGATCTCCTTGCAGTCCTAGGGACTCTCAAGAGTCTTCTCCAACACCACAGTTCAAAAACATCAATTCTTTGGCACTCAGCTTTCTTCACAGTCCAACTCTCACATCCATACATGACTACTGGAAAAACCGTAGCCTTGACTAGACGGACCTTAGTCAGCAAAGTAATGTCTCTGCTTTTGAATATGCTATCTCGGTTGCTCATAACTTTTCTTCCAGAGTAAACATCTTTTAATTTCACGGCTGCAGTCACCATCTGCAATGAATTTGGAGCCCCCTCAAAATAAAGTCTGACACTGTTTCCACTGTTTCCCCATCTGTTTTCCACGAAATGATTGGACCAGATGCCATGATCTTAGTTTTCTGAATGTTGAGCTTTAAGTCAACTTTTTCGCTTTCCTCTTTCACTTTCATCAAGAGGCTTTTTCGTTCCTCTTTACTTTCTGCCAAAAAGGTGGTGTCATCTGCACATCTGAGATTATTGATATTTCTCCCAGCAATCTTGATTCCAGCTTGTGCTTCTTCCAGTCCAGCATTTCTCATGATGTACTCTACATAGAAGTTAAATAAGCAGAGTGACAGTATATAGCCTTGACATAATCCTTTTCCTGTTTGGAACCAGTCTGCTGTTCCATGTCCAGTTCTGACTGTTGCTTCCTGATCTGCATATAGGTTTTTCAAGAGGCAGGTCAGGTGGTCTGGTATTCCCATCTCTTTCAGAATTTTCCACAGTTTATTGTGATCCACACAGTCAAAGTCTTTGGCATAGTCAATAAAGCAGAAATAGATGGTTTTCTAGAACCTCAAGATTACAAAGTTAAAATCTAAGGACAGGTAATTCTCTGGCTGTCCAGTGGTTAAGACTTTGCCTTCCAATGCAGAGGGTGTGAGTTCCACCCATGCTTGAGAAGCTAAGATCCCACATGCCTCATGGCCCCTAAAAAACCCAAAATGAAAACAGAAACAATATTGTATCATATTCAATACAGACTTTAAGAATGGTCCACATTAAAAAAAATAAAAGCAAAAACAGAAACATAACAATACCAAAAAAATAAATAAATAAAACCTAAGGACAATCAATTACTTACAGACAACTGGGCTTTGTAATGAATCAATAATTTCCTCACTTTGCTTCTGCTTTTTCTCTACAAGAGCTTTTCCTTAGCTCCTAAGTTTGGAACATTCTTAACTACTTCCAGTGTGGTGCTGCCCTATTCCAGTGGATTTTTGGTCTAATAAACTCTTAAAATTTTAATATGCCTCAATTTATCTTTGAACACAGCCTATATTCTCTACTTTCTCTGATCTCTCACAGAGAATTTTGAACAAGCTGATGTTTCTAATATCCCCTCATCTCATATATATCTCTTTGGTCCCACTCACATTCTTACAAAGCCAGACTAATTCTTTTTGGATAGATGTAAAACTTAGAAGACATGAATCTCTAGTGAAACTCTCTCTTGAATCTTGTGCATAAAGAATGAAATGTTATTATGTAGGTGAGGTAATTTGTCTACTGCTGTTATGATAGGAATATTCATGCTAACCAGAAATTTATTGGTGATAAAATACAAATTTTATACTTAATTATAATATATGTTTCTTAGAAGTTTTTCAACAAAAACAAAAAGCTACCATTGAACAGCACTACATTGACCAAATCCAGATCTTTTCCCATTTTCTACTTTTATTTCTCTATTTCTCTCTCTGTGTGTTTTGTTTTTATTTTCTTGGTGATATGATTTTTTCCCACAGTTTTCTTCATCTCTTGTTTCCTTTCTCTTCTCTCATAATGCACTCATTGAACACCTATTTACCAAGCATCTTCTGTGTTATTTGGTCTTCCTCTCATTCCTTCTACAAACAATAACTTTTCATATGGGGCAAACATTTTGATAGAGTACAATGATAAACAAAACTGATATCAACCCAACTGATATCAACCCTGTTTTGAGTAAACCTGAAATCTAATGATGGAGACAATTTTAAAGAAAAAAAATAAAAGTATATATAATTATTTCATGAAGAATCAGTTCAGTTCAGTTCAGCCGCTCTGTCGTGTCTGGCTCTTTGCAACCCCATGACTTGCAGCACACCAGGCCTCTCTGTCCATCACCAACTCCCAGGTTTCATTCAAACTCTTGTCCATCGAGTCGGTGATTCCATCCAGCCATCTCACACTTTGTCGTCCCCTTCTCCTCCTGCCCCCAATCCCTCCCAGCATCAGGGTCTTTTCCAATGAGTCAACTCATCACATGCGGTGGCCAAAGTATTGGAGTTTCAGCTTTAGCATCAGTCTTACCAATGAACACCCAGGACTGATCTGAGGTGGCCAAAGTATTGGAGTTTCAGCTTTAGCATCAGTCTTACCAATGAACACCCAGGACTGATCTCTTTTAGAATGGACTGGCTGGATCTCCTTGCACTCCAAAGGACTCTCANCTTAGCTCCTAAGTTTGGAACATTCTTAACTACTTCCAGTGTGGTGCTGCCCTATTCCAGTGGATTTTTGGTCTAATAAACTCTTAAAATTTTAATATGCCTCAATTTATCTTTGAACACAGCCTATATTCTCTACTTTCTCTGATCTCTCACAGAGAATTTTGAACAAGCTGATGTTTCTAATATCCCCTCATCTCATATATATCTCTTTGGTCCCACTCACATTCTTACAAAGCCAGACTAATTCTTTTTGGATAGATGTAAAACTTAGAAGACATGAATCTCTAGTGAAACTCTCTCTTGAATCTTGTGCATAAAGAATGAAATGTTATTATGTAGGTGAGGTAATTTGTCTACTGCTGTTATGATAGGAATATTCATGCTAACCAGAAATTTATTGGTGATAAAATACAAATTTTATACTTAATTATAATATATGTTTCTTAGAAGTTTTTCAACAAAAACAAAAAGCTACCATTGAACAGCACTACATTGACCAAATCCAGATCTTTTCCCATTTTCTACTTTTATTTCTCTATTTCTCTCTCTGTGTGTTTTGTTTTTATTTTCTTGGTGATATGATTTTTTCCCACAGTTTTCTTCATCTCTTGTTTCCTTTCTCTTCTCTCATAATGCACTCATTGAACACCTATTTACCAAGCATCTTCTGTGTTATTTGGTCTTCCTCTCATTCCTTCTACAAACAATAACTTTTCATATGGGGCAAACATTTTGATAGAGTACAATGATAAACAAAACTGATATCAACCCAACTGATATCAACCCTGTTTTGAGTAAACCTGAAATCTAATGATGGAGACAATTTTAAAGAAAAAAAATAAAAGTATATATAATTATTTCATGAAGAATCAGTTCAGTTCAGTTCAGCCGCTCTGTCGTGTCTGGCTCTTTGCAACCCCATGAATTGCAGCACACCAGGCCTCTCTGTCCATCACCAACTCCCAGGTTTCATTCAAACTCTTGTCCATCGAGTCGGTGATTCCATCCAGCCATCTCACACTTTGTCGTCCCCTTCTCCTCCTGCCCCCAGTCCCTCCCAGCATCAGGGTCTTTTCCAATGAGTCAACTCATCACATGCGGTGGCCAAAGTATTGGAGTTTCAGCTTTAGCATCAGTCTTACCAATGAACACCCAGGACTGATCTGAGGTGGCCAAAGTATTGGAGTTTCAGCTTTAGCATCAGTCTTACCAATGAACACCCAGGACTGATCTCTTTTAGAATGGACTGGCTGGATCTCCTTGCACTCCAAAGGACTCTCAAGTCTTCTCCAACACCACAGTTCAAAAGCATCAATTCTTCGGCACTCACCTTTCTTCACAATCCAACTCTCACATCCATACATGACCACTGAAAAACAATAGTTTTGACTAGATGGACCTTTGTTGGCAAAGTAATGTCTCTGCTTTTGAATATGCTATCTCGGTTGCTCATAACTTTCCTTCCAAGGAGTAAGTGTCTTAATTTCATGGCTGCAGTCACCATCTGCTGTGAATTTGGAGTCCCCAAAAATAAAGTCTGACACTGTTTCCCCATCTACTTCCCATGAAGTGAGGGGACCAGATGCCATATTCTTAGTTTTCTGAATGTTGAGCTTTAAGCCAACTTTTTCACTCTCCTCTTTCATTTTCATCAAGAGGCTTTTTAGTTCCTCTTTACTTTCTGCCATAAGGGTGACAGTACGTTCTCTTGGCAAAACTCTATTAGCCTTTGCCCAGCTTCATTCCGTATTCCAAGGCCAAATATGCCTGTTACTCCAGGTGTTTCTTGACTTACTACTTTTGCATTCCAGTCCCCTATAATGAAAAGGACATCTTTTGGGGGTGTTAGTTCTATAAGGTCTTGTAGGTCTTCATAGAACCGTAAAACTTCAGCTTCTTCAGTGTTACTGGTTGGGGCATAGACTTGTATTACTGTGATATTGAATGGTTTGCCTTGGAAACGAACAGAGATCATTCTGTCATTTTTGAGATTGCATCCAAGTACTGCATTTCAGACTCTTGTTGACCATGATGGCTACTCCATTTCTTCCAACAACACAAGAGAAGACTACACATGGACATCACCAGATGGTCATGAAGGATAGTGATACAAAATAAAAGAGGTAGTCATTAGGCAATAAACACCAAACCCTTAATAACAGATTGTTTGATCAAGGAAGATCCATATGAGAAGAAAAAATTTGAATAGAATCCTAAAAGATAAGAAAGGATCAGCTAAGATAAGTAAAGCAAAGAAGATAAATTTAATCAATGCCACTTAGAGAGCCTTTTACCAAGCACAGGGACTGTTAAAATGAGAAATATTCACCTTGCTTCAGGATATGCAAAGCCCTCACTTCCATGTGAAGCACTCAAAGAACTCTATTTCCAAATTTGACTTCCCCCCTGAGTTTTGCTACACACCAGAGAGCCCTATATGGAAAGTTTCAAGGTCTATCAAATCAAATCCATCATCCACTCCTCAAAGCTGTTCCCTTAGAACTCACAGGTGAACACAGGGATGGATTGATCTAGTGTTGTTTCCTTGAAATTCTCTATTAACTAAAATATGTAAAAAAGCAAAAATTGACAACAGATCTATGTATTAAAAACTTGCATAGAGCGTATATTATCAGTATTGATAAACCTTTTATCAGTGGTGTGAATGCCAATAGATTTAGAAAAACACATAATTCTGCACATGGCATATGTCCAATCTAACACAGATAGGATATACTCTCAAGGAAACCAGGAAAAGATTTTGCCTTTTTCTCCCCATTGTGTCTAATTGTGGAATATAGAAAGTATATTTGATCAGAAAACCAGATGCTGTTAGATGGTGAAAGAGTTCCCTTAACCTCTGTCCTCAGAAAGTGGAAAAAAAAAAAAAAAAGTGCATTTGAATCTATTTCTGTCAAAAAACCTAATAGTGAGGGGAAGAAAGTATCCTCCCTCATGCAAGGAGCTCCAGGACAATCGCATATTTGTTGGGTATCAGTAATTTAATAAAAGTCTGCATGAGAGCTTTGGGCTTTTATTTCTGTTCCAGCTACACTGGTCTTTGATGGTTTCTCAAACAGACCGATTCTATTGCACCTCAGTGCCTTTACACTGGCCTTGCACATGTGTCTAGAATGTCCTATGCCCACTTGCTTGCAGAAGACCTGCCTTTCTTCATTCAGTTCTCTAATTGCATACTCCTTCCATTCTAGCCTGTAAAACTCTACAGTTCCTTATCCTTAGGTTATTTTGTTGCTGCTGCTAAGTCGCTTCAGTCGTGTCTGACTCTGTGGAACCCCATAGAGGGCAGCCCACCAGGCTCCTCTGTCCCTGGGATTCCCCAGGCAAGAACACTGGAGTGGGTTGCCATTTCCTCCTCCAAGGTTATTTTAGGTGTATATATATATTGTTTATCTACTGTCTATCCATTACATAAGCAGTAGTCATTTCTGGCCTGTTCTTCATGTATCCCCATCATTTAGAACAGTGTCTGCAAGTTAGTAACTCCTCAGCATATACTTTCTTGATAATTGAATGGATATCTGATGGCTATAAAAAGTCTATCATTGATCACACAATGAAGAGTACTACAGACCCAACTATCACCTCTGAATAAATAAAAACTATAAACATATATCACAAGTGTACGTAGTTATTCTAGCTATTGTTCAGGAAATATATTAAAAAATTACATTATCTTTTTTCTCAATATAAATTTATTTATTTTAATTGGAGGTTAATTACTTTACAATATTGTATTGGTTTTGTCATACATCAACATGAATCGATCACAGGTATACACGTGTTCCCCATCCTGAACCCCCCTCCCTCCTCCCTCCCTGTACCATCCCTCTGGGTTGCCCAATGCACCAGCCCCAAGCATCCAGTATTGTGCATCGAACCTTGACTGGTGATTCATTTCATATATGACATTATACATGTTTCAATGCCATTCTCCTAAATCATTATAATTCAGAAAAAATAAGATTCTCTGGAAATAATCACTTGAAAAATTAAACTTTTAGAAAAGATTTCCTAAATATCATAAACTATTTATAAGAAGGTGTGTTTTTTAATAAATTGAGACTTAAGATATCTTTACATAAAATGAAATAATTTCAGAGATGAAAAATAATCATATTATTGCATGGACACATAAGGACATATGAAATGCAACAATAAAATTGAAATATATTGACAGGTGATAAAGAAAAAAAAACTGGCATTACTGAAAACTGAAGCAACTTGAAACAAAGCTGCGAAACCCTCCAGATGCAGAAGTAAAAGAAAAATAATGTGACGTCTTAAGAAAGATATATAGAACCGAGAAATTATTATTTAAGAAGAAGAGAACCAGAACAGTTGATACTTATATAACGCCAGACAATGTTCTAAGAGCTTTATTTATTATTAACCATTTAACACATACAATAACTGTATACAGTAGGTACCGCTACAATTTCCATTTTACAATAAGATTTCTGAAACTTGGGAAAACTGTAGGAACAGACCAAGGTGGCTGAGCTGGAATGGGAAATTATGCCTTCTCTATCAAAGTATCCAAGACATACTAATTCTACTAGTTATAATTTTAATAAATATGGTTTAATTTTATCAAACTTATTATATGAACTGTTGAATGCCCGCTTAAAAGTATATTGTCTGTATCATTCTTATTATTTTCTACTTCAACTGGGAAAGTGAAAGTCGCTCAGTCATGTCTGACTCCTTGCAACCTCATAGTCTATACAACCCATGGAATTCTCCAGGCCAGAATACTGGAGTAGTCTTTCATTTCTCCAGGGAATCTTCCCAACCCAGGGATCTAACCCAGGTCTCTTGCATTGCAAGCAGATTCTTTACCACCTGAACCATAAGGGAAGCCCAAGAATACTGGAGTGGGTGGCCTATTCCTTCTCCAGGGGATCTTCCTGACCCAGGAATTGAACCAGGGTCTCCTGCATTGTAGGTAGATTCTTTACCAACTGAGCTATGAGAGCACTTTAATTGGGAAGTGGATGTTAAAAATATATATGTTTATAACTCATAATACTGTATTTCTGCCTAAGTCTCCTTGTAGTTTTTATATTATTTTCTATGCCATCCTTTAATTTTAAAGTTTTCTGAATTGTGTTGCTTTCAGTATTTTGTTTTTATATTATATATAATTTTGTGGGATTTTTATTATATATGTGCTATGAAATATATATTTGATCTAGTCCTCCCGTCTTCTGCAAGACACATTTTCTTCATTTCTTTTGGGGCTTTCTGGCAGCAGAATTGAACAAATACATCTTCAGCTATTTTACAAGAATCACTCAGTTATTCTCTTGACAGAGGTTTTATTTCTATTTTCCTTAGATCTGAATTATTTAAAGGCCAAGAGTTACTCTCAACCAATAATTCAGTTGTCAGCCAGCAATATGGAAAAACCATTATTTAATAATGGAGTGAATGGACATATTATTTGGCTTGTTAAATGTATCAGAAAGAAATCTAGAATAATTAGGCAATTAGCTATATGGTAATAGGAAAAGAAAATTACTTTGAATGCAATAGGCATAGAATCTTCTTTACTGATGTTCCACATCAATCTCAAGATAAACATATACCTCCACAAAAGTGATCTTTTGTCTTCCCATTCTAGAAAGTCTGCTGCCAGAATGACACCTAAATAGTCATTCAAATGTTAAGCAGGCTTTTTGCATACATGTAGGAAGCTTTCACAGATTAATCTATTCTTTTAGACACTCATTTGCTAATTAGAATGCAACTGAAATCCAGAGTTTTATTACTAATTCTGAAGGAAATTCTCACTAAGATTGCTTAATAATTAAACATTACAAAGAAACAGACAGTACTAGATGACTTATTTCTTTATTGTTCTATGGACAAGTTTTATGAATTTGTAATTGTAGAAATGCCTTTAAAAATAAAACCAAAGAATTCACCTATTTTTTAAATTAAAAAAAATATTTTAGAGATCGGTGAATTTAAGTCATTACTCTGTCTTCGCCTACATTTTACAATATCCAGTGTCAGAAAACAAAATTCTAGTTTTGAAAAGTAGTTTCTCCTATTTCTATACTACTGGTTCAGTTCAGTTAAGTTGCTCAGGCCTGTCTGGCTCTTTGTGATCCCATGAACTGTAGCCTACCAGGCTCCTCCATCCGTGGAATTTTCCAGGCAAGAGTATTGGAGCAGATTGCCATTTCCTAAAAACTGTGAAAAGATGTCTGAATGACCAGAGTGATTCACTTACTTTCCAAATAACTTTTAAAAACAGAACAATTCTCTGCATCCTGAGGGACAACGGATGCCTCTACTGAACTGTGCAGAGGCTTTAAATCCTACAAGATCCTAAGGCTCTGAGGGCAGGGCTTATCCTTATCCTGTTCACAACTGCATGTTCAACTTCAAGGACAGTGAGGGGCACACGATACAAGTTTAATTTTGGTGATTCTTTGATTTCTCACAGTTGATTGCCTAACAATAACATGTGCCTCCATGTGTTGTGTGTGTGTGTGTTTCTACAATTTTGTTTTTCATGTTTATAATCATAGTTTTACTTAAAAGGCCAGTATTACCTGAATAAACAAAAATACAGAAAATTAATTTTTTGATGGCCATAATGAATTTACAAAAATGTATTGAGCTATGTGAGCTGTTTATATATTTTGGGGATTAATCCCTTTTTGGTTGCTTCCTTTGCAAATATTTTCTTCCATTCTGAGAGCTGTCTTTTCCCTTTGTCTTTTCTTTTGCTGTGCAAGTTTTACAGTTTAATTAGATCCCAATTGTTTATTTTTGTTTTTATTTTCATTGCTCTGGGAGGTGAATCAAAAAAATATTGCTGCAATTTATGTCAGAGTGTTCTGCCTATGTTTTTCTCTAAGAGTTTTATAGTGTCTGCCCTTACATTTAGGTCTGTAATCCATTTTTTAGTTTATTTTGACGCAATGGTATTAGGGACTGTCCTAATTTCATTCTTTTACATGTTGCTGTCTAGTTTTCCCAGCACTACTTGAAAAGATTGTCTTTTCTCCATTGTATATTCTTGCCTCCTTTGTCATAGATTAGGTGAACATAGGTGCATGGAATAACTCAACCTAAAAAATAAGGGGAAGATTTAAATAGATATTTTTCTAAGAAGGCATACAAATGGCCAAAAGCACATGAACAGATGCTCAATATCACTAATTATTAGAGAAATGCAAATCAAAACTATAATGATGTATCATATCACACTAGTCAGAATAGCCATCATCAAAAAGTCTACGAACAATAAATGCTGAAAGGAGTGTGGAGAAAAGGGAATCTTGCTATACTATCGGTGGGAATATAAAGTGGTACAGCCATTATGGAAAATATTATGGAGGTTCCTTAAAAGACTACAGAGCAAACATATGACCTAGCAATCCCACTCCAAGGTGTATATCTAGAGAAAACCATAATTCGAAGAAATGCAGGCACTCTGATATTCATTGCAGCACTATTTACAATAGTCAAAATATAGAAGCAGTCTAAACGTTCATCAACAAAGGAACGGATAGAGAAGATGTGGTACATATATATAAAGGGATATTACTCAGCTATAAAAGGAATGAAATTTGCCATTTGCTGAGACATGGATGGATCTAAAGACTGTCATACAGAATGACATATATATATAATATTGCTTATATGGGCAATCTGGAAAAATTATGCAGATGAACTTATTGGCAAAGCAGAAATAAAGTCATAAATGGAGAGAAGAAACTTACAGTTACCAAGGGGAGAGAAGGGAGTGGAACAAATTGGGAGATTAGAAGTGACATATATACATCACTATGTCTAAAATAAATAATGAGAATCTACTGGGTGGCAAAGGGAACTCTCCTCAACGACTTGGGGTGACCTAAATGGGAAGGAAACCTAAAAGAGTGAAAAATATATAACTGATTCACTTTACTGTACAGCATAAACTAACACAACATTGGAAAGCAACTATCAGTTCAGTTCAGTCGCTCAGTTGTGTCTGACTCTGCGACCCCATGAATCGCAGCACGCCAGGCCTCCCTGTCCATTCCCAGCTCCTGAAGTTCACTCAGATTCACGTCCATCGAGTCAGTGATGCCATCCAGCCATCTCATTCTCTGTCATCCCCTTCTCCTCCTGCCCCCAATCCCTCCCAGCATCAGAGTCTTTTCCAATAAGTCAGCTCTTCGCATGAGGTGGCCAAAGGACTGGAATTTCAGCTTTAGCATCATTCCTTCCAAAGAAATCCCAGGCCTGATCTCCTTTAGAATGGGCTGGTTGGATCTCCTTGCAGTCCAAGGGATTTTCAAGAGTCTTCTCCAACACCACAGTTCAAAAGCATCAATTATTCGGTGCTCAGCCTTCTTCAATAAAAATTTAAGAAAAATAATTTACAAAAATATAAAAGACATTTCATACAAAATATTCAAGATGTCATGAGAGTTTCTATGTATTAAATCTATAAACAACCCTATGAGTTGGACAGGAAAATTATCCTAGTTTCATAGCAGAGGAAACAAATGATCAAATTGTTCCATACTTGACCTTAATTATAGAGTTAGTGAATGGAAAAGTAAGGGTTTGAAGCCAGTTCTCTTGACCCCAACCTAGCAGAATTTAACAAACACAAAATGCAGTTCTATTTCTTTGATTATTGGAAGTAAATTAAGAGAGTTATTCCCCCAAAGATATATATAATAAACATGAATAATTGCAGTTTTCCTGATGTAAAACAACATTAATTTTTTAAACAACAAAATAAAATCATTGTTTTGATCACAGATTTTTAGATAAAAAAGAAATAGCATGACCTCTATTTTAAAACACACCACTTTTTCAGAAATGTTGAAAGCATGGGAAAAAATGTATGGATGTAGTTTTTAACTCTAAAAGTTGTATCTTCTGCTAGCACTGTTTGCTACCCTAGCTGATCAAAGATTTCCAGGTTCTTTAAGTTCCAGTATAAATTTAAAGCAATGCCTTTTGGAAATTTTATTAACACATGACCGTAGCAATGTCTTCAGTCCTCTAGAGGAAACTGTATCATGGCTTCTTTTGTAATGTCCCACCTATTATTATTTAATCTTATATTACTTTATTATATCAATTTCATATCATATTCAATTACTAAGTCTCAGTTTTCTCTTCTATGAAACAAATTTAGAAAAATATTTCTCACTGGACAGGGGTGTTGAGAAGACACTCATAAAGTATCTACTGTCTGCCCAATACAAATACATTATCAATAAATATAGTTATATATGCATACATATAATGTAGTATTAACAATCATTAACTTCCTTAACAATTCTATAATGGCACTACTATCCTGACTTTGAAAAGCAAAATTACTGAGGCCCAGATGGTTAGGAAACTTGCTGAAAGCCATAGGGGCATGAAAACACAAATGCTGAATTTAGAGGAATTGACAATGAAGTTGACAAGCAAATGTTTGGAAAGCATGAGGAGAAGGGAGGGCTAAGCTACTTGGGTTGTGAGACACACAAAATAGGAAAAGAGTCAGCCATAGGATGAGGCAGGGAAGGAGCTGGGGAAAGAAAGAAGCCTCAGACTTTTGTCACCAAAGACCTTGCCCAATCACCAACAAGCTCCTTCACCATAAATTATCTTGAAGGAGTAATAATGATTATTAATAGCTCATATTTATTTAGCATTACTATGTACCAGGCCCTATCCTAAGCACTTTCCCTGTGTTTACCTTTTGATTCTTCAGTCCCCTTAACAGATAAGGAAACTGAGGCTCAACTAGTGGGTGACAAGGTCTGATTCTAACCTTGGAGGATCTTACCAAAGAAATCTACACTCAAGTAAGAATTTGCTCCTGTTTGTCCTAGGGCACCAATGATTAGCAAAAAAATGGGGTGATAAAAATGATTCAATGAGACACTTTGAGAACTTCAACAATAGGGGATTATTAATATTTTATTTTTTAAAAAATCATCATTATGACTGCTTAGATAGAAACAAGGCACTCTTCACCTTGCCCTCGTCTGCTTGTAGGATGTCCTCCTGAAAACTTAGTTCAAAGTTCTTGTTTGAGTCCATGACCCTGTGTGCTAAGATGCTAAGTTGCTTCAGTCGTGTCTGACTCTTAGCGACCTCATGGACTGCAGCCTACCAGGCTCCTCCATCCATGGGATTTTCCAGGCAAGAGTACTGGAGTGGGTTGCCATTGCCTTCTCTGATGACCTTGTATAGTCCCTTCCAAAGCCAAATCTTAAAAGGGAAAAAAAAGAGAAAAGGATTAAGTAGAAAACAGTATGTTTGGGGATATTTGACTTCCCCTATATCCTGATATGGGCTTCCCAGGTGGTGCTAGTGGTAAAGAACCTGCTTACCAATGCAGGAGACCTAAGAGATGTGGGTTTCATCCCGGGGTTGGAAAGAACCCCTGGAGGAGGGCATGGCAACCCACTCCAGTATTCTTGCCTGGAGAATTCTCTACCAGAGGAGCCTGGCAGGTCCTTAGGCACACAAAGAGTCGGACATGACTGAAGTGACTTAGCACACAAGCATGTACCCGATATAGAATTTATTTTCTCTTTTATCCATTCACTCTCTGAATCCCACACTCAGATGTAAGCTTTCTGATGACAGAATCTGTTTTATTCTGCTTTATCCCATGTGTCTAGAATAATGTGTAGTTCACAATAGGCATGTATTAAACAATTGCTAAATGAACGGACTAGTGTCAGACTTCCAGAGATCTGAACTTTAAAGCTACCATTCACCATTCACTCACTGTGTAAACTTGGATTATTTATTTGTTATCTCAGAACCTTGCTAAATGAGAGTGATAAAGCTTTTACTCNACGGACTAGTGTCAGACTTCCAGAGATCTGAACTTTAAAGCTACCATTCACCATTCACTCACTGTGTAAACTTGGATTATTTATTTGTTATCTCAGAACCTTGCTAAATGAGAGTGATAAAGCTTTTACTCATAGCAGTGTTGTGATTAAAAGAATGGAGTGTCGAGGACCTAATTCTGTACATAGCAGGACTCTGGACTTCTTAGCTGTTGCTTATCCTGCAAATGTCTACTTCTGACCCTTAGTATACATTATGAATGCAGAGAATTAGCATGAAATTCACAGCCAATTCTGAGGAAATGGCTTGTCACTTAGAATGTGTCTCCTCTAGAGAGTTTATACCCTTAATGGTTTGGTTAAATTCCTAGATCACCTTAGCCAAGCATTATCTCAATCACTAATTTTCATGCCTGATATATTTTTTTTCAAATTATCTGAAGAACCACACACTGTCTGGGGAAAGCTTTCTAATCTCATCCAGAGGGAATTAAGCTAGTCACAAGCAAATCTTCCCTCATCAATAACCAATTTAAACCATTATCCCAATTAAATATCATTCTGAAAGCAATCTTAATCAATCTAGACCTGATGGGCTTCCTGAAAGAATTGCCTAATTAAACTCTCTATAGAATAAAATGATTCTGCCTAGTCAACCCAACAGTGACAGGAAACTAAGAAACAGAGGAGAATATTTGGAAATGAATCTTAATACATCCAACAGAATTCAAAGGCCATAGAGCTAATGTCTCCCTCACGGGGTATTGCAGGGACAGAGAGATAATTCACATGAAGTAGTTTTGAGATATGCTCTGAAAGGAGAATTATAACCATTATTTTTGGAATGTGGCCTTCATGTCATCTGACTCTTATTTCTGTACTTTCTTTTTAATTTTTAGCATTCTTCCTTTGTGTAAACCCAGACTCTTGTTATTGCTTCCACCTTTAGGACTGTGAAACAAGTTGTTCTCTCCACAAAGGTACCTTCTGAAGAGGTAAGTAGAGGCTAAAATCCAATCCAAGTATATCTCCTCTCCACACTGCTTGTCTATAGAATTCTACCCACTCAAAGAGCTAAGTCCTTTCTCGATCTGCATAGAAAGTGTTCTAACAATGTTTCATCCTTGCTGTTACTTTCCTGGGGCTGTCATAACAAATTAACACAAACTTAGAGGCTTAAAGCACATAATTGTGTTTTCTGACGGTTCTAGAGGTTGGAAGCCTGAAATCAAGGTGTCCACAGAGTGACACACCCTCTGTAGGCTCTCGACTAGAATCCGGCCCTCACCTCTTCCAGCTTCTGGCAGCTCTTGGCGTCCCTCCATTGTGGCCGCATCTCCACCCAGCGGCATATTCTCTTTTCTGTTCTCTCCTTTTGTCTCTCTCTGTTGTAAGAATACTTCTGATAGTAGTCAGGGTCCAACTGCATCGCTGAAGGTCATTTCCACATCTTAAAATCCTTTATTGTATCTGTAAAAATATTTTCCTCAAATAAGATTTATNTTCTCTTTTCTGTTCTCTCCTTTTGTCTCTCTCTGTTGTAAGAATACTTCTGATAGTAGTCAGGGTCCAACTGCATCGCTGAAGGTCACTTCCACATCTTAAAATCCTTTATTGTATCTGTAAAAATATTTTCCTCAAATAAGATTTACAGGCTTCAAGAACGAATACTTGAAATATTTAGATGTTCATTATCCAGCCTACTGTCTATCTCCTAAAATGCTTTCAGATAATAGCCTAATATTAGTGGATGGGGGAAGCATGATTTATGAGCATAGTTTTTTTTTTTTTTTCCAAACTGAGGAACATTGAGGTCTCATCACTATTTAGAATGAATAATTCAAACTCTAGTCATCCTATTGTAACATGAGGAGAATGTACATAGCAAGGCTATTCAATGGAATGTTCTGAGATGATGGAAATTGGGCAGATGCTCCTAAATTCAGGACTTCAGACTCTTTCTGCCAACTTTTTTATGCCACATTTCTTTGAGCATCTGGGCAGGAAACAATGCCGAGACTCACACTGAGTTCCTCACACTTTCTTATGAGGTACCAGAGTCCTCTGTGCTGCAATGTAAGCTCTGTAGCCCATCTCAAAGAACACTCTCACATTCTTATCCCATGGCCCTGATAAGATACGCTTTTGGGTCTTTTGATTTTTCAATTGATAAGTATGAAAGTATAATTCTGGATAGATTCATATGACAGGGAACCCATTAGAACTAATAAAGCAGCCTTTCATTATGAAACCTTGAGCTATATCAAAAAGAAGGTGGAAAAAAATGCATAAGTGCCTCAGCTGGTAAAAATTATTCTTCTCAGTAAATGAATCTAACCTTAGTAGGAAAAAGAGTAGAGCACTGTATTTGGTGAGAATATCTGCTTTATTGATTCCTTATTAAAAGCACAGTTCTCTGACATTAAAAGTGAAATATGCTTATTGAATATAATTCTGAAAAACAGACAAAAAAAAAAAAAAAAAAA